>JAOEHX010011899.1:23977-51953 GCA_025448015.1 Bolborhynchus lineola
GGACAGACTGAGATCTTCACAGAGCCCATGGGGATTTGGGAGTGTAAGTGCACACAGGCCATGCCCATCCTTATCAGGGGAGCAGAGGATACCACTGAACAACCTGTACATCTCCCTTCTCATCCTTGGAGGAAACACAAGGTGAGAAAAGGCTAGCCTGAGCAGCCTGAGAGTGAAAGATTTAGGAGTGAAAGGGTAAGAAGAGGGGATGAGGAGTAAGTCTTATCCTAGTTCTGCCAGAGCAGTTCAGGATGACAACCATTGAGGATTCTTCACACCAGAAGGGAAGAGGTGGCAATACTGAGCCTTTAACAAATTTGTTCTCAGCAGCAGGCATTGGTCACCAAGAAGAAATGGGTATGAAATTAATGAAGACCCTGAAAGAGTTAGCAAGGCTAACATTTCCTCCACAATCACTCTATTCACTCTCACCAGGACAACTTAATAGCTGTAGTCAGTACAACCTCCCTTCTTTTACGTGATTACGAGAAAAGATTAAAAAAGGAAGCGCCTCTTGGCTTTTTTCCTGCCACTTACTTTTCAAGTCATCTATGAGGCTCAGCTCCAAATCAAACAAACAAACAAATAAAAGATGCCCAAACTTAGTGGGCAGCACAGAACCAAAGATGCATTCAAGAACAGCTCCTACAACCACTTTGTAGTGGTTGTAGCATTTTGGTTCCATTAAAACAAGAAACCGTTCTGTCATTCAGGCCAGAGGGACTGTGGCTATCTCAAAACTGAGGCACCATCATACTTCATGGCAGACACCTCACTGAGCCAAGTGGGGTCACTGGAGACAGGCTGATAGGAATACATAAAGCAAAATGGGAAGCTAGGAGCCAAAGACCTGCAGCAGGGATTTACTCAACACATGGAGCTAAGCAAGAGGGTGCAACAGGTGAGCAGAAACCTGTCCATGACAGCAGTGAGGTGTCTCACCTGAGCTGACAGCAGTACCCCCCTTCATGCTGTAGAGCAATGCAGAGGAAGTGTTTTGAAGGACTCAAGCCATGCGTGATCCCCACTACACTATTACTTTCTCAGTCAGCCTTTTCAATGTAAACACATCTCCCCTTGAGATGATGCTGCAGTGTCTTCATTCAGCTCTGAAGTGTCCAGCAGCAAACTGGACAAGCAGTCCAAAACTAAGTTCAGCATCTCTTTACATGCATCTGAACCTGTACCAATAACACCATTTCATCACCGCACACAAAATGTGTTGTGTTTGCATGTATCGTGGTTTAAGCTCTGTCAGCCAGTAACTCAGAACCACACAGCCGTTCCCTCACTCCCCTTCCTTTCTCCTCCCGTTCCTGGAAGGATGGGGAGGAGAATCAAAAGAATCTAACTGCCATGGGTTGAGATAAGAGCAGTCCGGTAACTAAGGTAGAACACAAACCACTGCTGCTACCATCAACAAAAATAATGATAAGGGAAATAACAAAGGAAGAGAACACAACTGCTCACCACCTGCTAACTGATACCCAGCCCTACCTGAGCAGTGACCTAACCCTTCCAGGTAACTGCCCCCAGTTTATCTACTGGGCATGATGTGCTGTGGTATGGAATACCCCTTTGGTCAATTTGGGTCAGATGTCCTGTCTCTGCTTCTTCCTGGCTTCCCCACCTCCCTGGCACAACGTGAGACTCAGAAAGTCCTTGGTCAGACTAAACATTGCTGAGCAGCAACTAAAAACATCAGTGTTATCAGTGCTGTTCCCAGGCTGAAAGTCAAAACCACAGCACCGCACTAGCTACTAAGAAGGAGAAAAATGACTGCTACTGCTGAACCCAGGACAGCATGGCCACTTTGCAACCAAGACAAAAATTAATTTGGCCATACTCTGTCAAAAAGACTAGCCTGTTCATTTGTGTCCTGCTTAACACACATAATGGATATCCAAGGGGGATTTGCAGAAAATACTCATGTGCGGTGCACTGACATTAAAACACAATGTCAACTACAGAAGCGGTATGGCCAAACCTTGCCACAGGTCCCTCCTCCCTTACTCCAAGTTGAATTTGGCAATGACATGATCAGCTCTCGGTCCTCCCATAGTGCAGGTCCTGCAGAGCCGTCAGACTTCACATACCTTTCATGATTTGTGCATTTGGTAGGTGAGTCACCTCTCCACAAGGCTCAGACGCAATCTCAGGCACTGACAAGGGAATGAAAACCACTTGGCTTAGGTACCAAATTGCTAGTCAGGAGAACATGACTTTAGTATTCACCCCTTCCCCAGGCAGCTCTTGATATTTTGCAATTTGCAAGCATTACCAGAGGGCTTTTCACACCTGCCTGGGAACAGGCCATGAACTTCATCATGGCAGGTCAAATCTAATGCTCTCTGTCAAATGACTTTTAGAGCGAAAGTATTCAGCCTGTGGTTGGCTTTGCTCTATAAAATCAATGCTTCACCGACAGCCTGCTCAACAAATCAAGAGAAATCGGGCCAATATCTAATTCTGTTTTAAAAGTCCTCTGGAACTCAGTGGTACAGCAAGGAATAGGTCAATTGGTAGCGGTTGCATCTGCCTACAGGTTTCGTATCCCTGGACTGCAAAATAGAGCTGTGTAAATGATCCACTTTTAAGCAGCAATTACTGAAAGGCTGGATATCTCAGCTTTAAAAAAAAATAACAAAAAACGAAACAAGCCCACAACTCAAAACTGAGTATTTACAAGCAGAGCTAAGCATCTCTTACATCAGAACACTGACAATATGTCAACCAGCTTAACAATTACAGATCACTGATTTAAATTCTACTGCTTTCCAAATACCCTGCGTTGAAAGCCCTAACATGAAACTAGTTTTATCAGCCTAAGTCTGCATCTCTTGCCTATATGTATCAAGACACTTGGCACAGACCAATAAACTAGAAGAGTGGAGATGCAAGGAGGGAAAGTATGGATCAAGCATTAGCTGGCTTACACAAAGAATAGCAGACACTGAGATCAGGGCATGCCAAGCTACAGAACCTGGGAGCAAGACAGCTGAATAAAGCCATTCAGTGAGACTGGCAGCTTTCTACCTGCACTGAAACACACAATTTTATCTTCCAAAATTCATTGATCTGTGCAAATCATTTGCCAAATGTGAGCTAACTCAGGCATAATTTGTATAAGCAGTGACGTGAAACTGGGGGCAACATAGCAGCTCTGTATCTGCTACTCCCAGGAGTCGAAGAAGTGCTAATATCAGCGCATACCCTGTCTACTATATATATCTTACCCAGGAGACATCCCCAAAATGGCACAGCAGTGCCACTCAGCAAAGCACATTTTCTTCTTGAGACATGTATGCTTCCTGCAGACTCGTGGGGGAGCCTGCAGCCATGACCCCCTTGCTTGGAGCTACTGGCCTCAGGCCAAAACAACACTAAAAATGCAGCCTGATGTGGCCGTATGCAGTCCAGGATAAGCACGTGATGACTGAAGTCTGCATAGCTTCTTCCAGACCATTGCTGGGACAGCACAAGTGGAGAATAGTGCAAATGAACACACACTGCCAGTATCCAGACCTGCATGACACTATAACATGAGGCAACCCCCACAACTGCCTACGAGATTCTAGTATGCTTTAGTCAAAATGTATTGGATAAAATGATCATCTGGCTCTTTGCAGCCAAAGTCACAGTCACCAAACCCCAGGTGAGGACAGACACCTAAATGTCTGTCAGATCAAACAAAGGTAATTTGCATTTACATTGATGGCATCTGAGGACATTCAATTACTTGGCAAGTCTGAGTGTGAAAAGGATTGATGTTCCCATTTTCCCCCATTACTCTTAAATCTATCTGTCTCTTCCCCCCATACAAATTTTTGAAGAGCACATTAAGGACCTTATGAATATTTTTCTATTGTCCAGGAAACTTTGAGAAAGTTTCTCCCAAGCATAAGCAAAGAACACAATAGACAAATTGCCTGCATGTATTCATCAAAGCCAGCTCTGTGGCAAACGTTTTCAGTTCTGAAATGGAACAAAATAATTATATAAATGTTCCATGAAAAGCTATTCTCAGGGGAGAAAAAATGAAACATTCTTCATTCCCACATGGCAAAGGGAAATACTGTCTCCAGCTCCATGGGATTGCCCAGGTCTAAGACATCCATCTGAGGAGTGGCAGGCCCCATGCTATGGGGCTGGACTCTCAAACCCACAGGGATCCGTCAGGCACCTAGTTCCCATCCCATTGGGGAGGGGTTCTGCAAACACCAAGGATGCAGAAACAGCATGCAGAGCTGCTGCATACATCCCAGTCACCTTGCTAGAGATAATAACACAGGAAAGAATCTAAAATATGACTGTAGCTATTAGTAAAAAAAAAAAAAAAAAAAAGCTTTCCTTGCAGTGAAAGTCATCATTATATGTGTAGTTCATCTAAAGAAAGGTTAAAAGGTGTCTTGATCACATTTTACAAGGGGCTGCTCTGTGACACAGATGGATCTCATGTCTTTTTTTCTTCTCCCAGCTATTAAAGAGCCAACACTGGGAAGATGAAGCTAGATGGATTCAGATTAGAAATGAGGTGTGAATTTCTAACAGAGCAGGTAATTAATCATTGAAACAGCTTACTCAGGGATGTGGAGTATTCTTCATCATTTGCAGTCTTTAAATAGATGCTGGATTTCTATTTAAAAGAAGATATGGCAGGTCCCAAATGAGAGTCAGGGGCCCAAAGGAAGATTACTGGCTAAGATATTTTGTTCTGCCCCTACAGCACAACACAGGTTTAATAACCATAATGCACTATCAGGACTTAAAAATCTCTGGAGGATATTCATATCGTCTAACCTTAGATATGTCTAGCCATCCTCTGCAGCCAAAGGAGACAGTGAGTCTTCTCCAGAGGTTAAAATACAGCAAGAGCCAAATTTGCATGCTCTGAGCAGCCACTTTGCACAGCTAAGGTCATTTGTAACCAGATCTAACCTCCAGTCAGTTGAAGTTGAGCTCATCATCAGAAAAACAGCAGGCCACTGAATGCTTTCTGCCCCTGCTCCTTCTTTGGAGGTGCAGAGATGCACAGGAGGAGGGCAGCGAGCCAGCACAATGGCAGCGCTTTTCTACCCACTCCTCCCTCAAGCTCATGCTGACCCATGTAGCACCGGAGAGCCACCAGACAAGACTTACTGAATCTGCAGTCTGCTCCTCACCTGGCTTTGGGCCAGGTTCCTGAGGTGGCTCACCAGCAGAGTCCACATCCATTTTAGTGACCCGAGTTGTATAGTTAAACAAGACACTGCTACTTCCTAATTACTTCTGCAGTAGGAGAGAAGAGTTTATTTCATACAAAGGCAGGCTTACCACAATATTTGATGCGATAGCAAAAACCAATTGCATCCCAAATAAGCTTAGAAAAAGGGACAGATTTCCTTTTCCACATACCACTGTGGAAAGTAGCCTCACATGTCTTCAGTGGTAAAACTTCCTACAGATCCCTTGCATCCTTTAAAGAACTATAATTCTTTATACATCTTTACAAATGTTTGCTGTTAACATTTGCTGTTGCCAACAGATGTTGCCAATTTCTGTTTTAAATGCAAGGAACGAACCATCATAATTCTGGACACATTTGAAAAAAAAAAAAAACAAAAAAACACCAAACAACAAAAAGAACCAAAATATGAAGCCCTGGGGGAAAAAAAAAAAAAAAAACACAAACAAGAGACTTGAAATTTTTACCAAACCAGAAAGCAATTCATTGACAGATTCACAACCAGATATGTATGAAATCTGTTCTCACAAATCACATCCTAAAGAGCCAATATTTCTTAGCAGAAACACAAAGCGTTTCATGTGTAGAATCTGTCGTACATAGTTCTTTAACAAAGACCACTGTGACTGCCTGCAAACTGATCACCTTACTTGCAAGCAAAGGTTATAGCAGACTACTTTTTATAATTATACATGAAATACTGAAAAAATAGGTGCCTGGCAACTACAAGTTGGGAAAAAACACCCCTTATTCTACAGGAACTAAGTCCAAGAAGTACACACATTCATTTGATGATACAATCCTCCACTGTTTCCTATATGTACTTTCAAAAAATTACACCATTGGTGTTTAAGCTATTTACTTCTAAAATATTTCTGATTTGAGTTTTGTAGCTACATCATCCACCCTTGCTATGAATTTTTAGGATTGATGCACCCAGGACATCAGTTTACCATAAAAGAAATATATATATATACATACAAGCATATAAATGTGTGTGTATATATATACATACATATTTTATACACAGGTATATACTTCTAGATAAAAATGGTGACACTAACAGTTTGTCAGAGATGTGACCTTTCCCATTACTGAGTGCTACTACATTCTGACTGCTAATGAGTAGCAGAACTTAGATGGTAACACACGGAATAGGCAGGCAATACTTCTGTGCAATGCCTATTTATGGATCTTGACATTTCTCTGAAGTCACTTATCAAGGAAGCAGCTATGGCCACTTGGAGGGCTTAGAAAAACACAGCCTAACCTAACAAACTCAAACAAATTTGTGATGACTCGCTGACTGACACATCAGTGGTACCCATTGCAAGTTCAGGAGGGAAGGAGGACTCACCCAGTTCTTCCACATACATGAGCTGGAGTCACAGATTAATGCTAATTGACATAGGAAGGTAGTGTGGCTTTAGAAGGACACCCAGGAAAATAACTGTATACCATGCAACATTTGCTGACACTTTCCAATCTGCTTGGCAGCACAGTGATGCTCAAGGAGCATAGAAACAGACAACAATCAACCATGCCCTTTAAGCAGTTTGCCTATAGAGACAGTGCATGACTCACAAAACAGGGTATCCTCAGCTGAGACAGCAGCTTCTAAGTCAGCAGCAAGCAGCCAAATGTCTTCTAGAAAAGGTGATAAAAAGGTCGGGCTGATAACTGCAAGTGAAGGGGGAGCTGATAAAAAGTTGAGTTCCCTAGCTTGGGGAGAACACTTTGGGTGGAGATGCTGTAAGACAGCCTTCTAATGCTGCAACTAATCAAGGAACAGGTGCATTTTGGGCTGATTTATTAGGTCTTGTGGATACACCTTCTGAAAGCAAGATGCTCTGTGGAAGAAGAGAATGACACATGGGGCACTGCCACACAGAAAATACCTTGTGAGTTCTCCTTAAAAAACAAGAATTCAAAAGCAAAACTGTTCTTGTCGATAATGGACTTTAAGCAAAATGCATCCCCTGCTAACACTCATCCATCCCTTCTCAATAAATTATACTTGCAAGTCAAAGTATATATCAAAATAAAAGGAAATTCATGAGTCAGATGTCGAATCAGTCCCTCAACTCCAGCAGGGAGGAAGCCACACTGAGCGCCAGTGTCTGCTGCTGTCACCACAGAAGGAGAGGTACTTGCAGAAACAGAGCCAGCAGGACACAGTGATAGCTCTCAGACAGGATTCTGGGGTACCACACGTTTTTATACAGCACTGCCAGCCATGAAATACAGAAGTTTCATAAGTAAATATGATGGCATTCTATTGAGAAATGTCTCCCTTTTCTTTCTTGCATTGTCCTGTAATGACAATAGGAAATGAAGACAATAAAGATGAAACTAAAAGAAACCATACTCAAGAAGATACCTTGTGGTTCTGAGTTCCTCTGCAATTGGTGAGGAGTTCAGAGTGTGATGCAAACACTTGTGAAAAAAGTAGCTACAAAACTTATCATCACGTTATGAGCTATGCTTATGTTCTGCAATGGTATTTTACTTACCTGTTACCTATAATGATACCAGAAAGAAGACACCAAGAAAATCTTCAGTGTAAATGTGAGAAAAGTATTACATGCAGAGAGTGAGAACTACGCAAGGGTGAATTGTACAATAACTAAAGTTTGCTTTCATAGATTCACAAAGGGGTACTGTGCTTACCTGACACTGATAGAGGAAATAGTCAATGTTTAGTTTGCTGCAGTAAAAGTGGAGTGAAAGCTGTTTAAGATGAAAAGACTCAAGTACAAGAGGACTCACACCCATCAGCTTGAATCTGCTCCACTTTTTCCAATCTTTAAATGTAAGTCTATAAAAGAGCAAAAACATATCAGCCAAAAGAGCCCACTACATGCCTGGGGTATGGTGTGAGGGCACAGCAGAGTGTCTGAAGGTGCAAATCCTGCTGGAATAGTAGCAGGGGGCTGCTTAAAGTGCAGAAAGACAAACCTGGTGAAATCACAACCTGCTTTCTGGACATGGCCACTGCACCAGCTGTCACACAAATCGACTGGGCACCATCTCAGAGCATGCTAACTGGCATGGGCCAAACCAGTCAGGGAATATGCTGGCATTTAAGCAGCATGGGCAATCAAAAAGGTAGCACTCAAGGATGCTGGGCATTACTCTGCAGCTTTTTTTACCCACTGCAGCTAGGTTTGCACCATCCCTTGTCTGAGGAATCACATCCCACTCCTGAAACATTGTCTGCCTGGGAGGTAGGGAGAAGAGGTCACATCTGCCCTCTCCTCCTAACTCTTAACATTTGGGTTGTACCTGTCATTGCAGAAAGATATCTCTTCTCCTAAGGTCATCTGCTCTCCCCCGGGACTGTTACTTTCTTTCCATGTTTACCTGAAGAGATCACGGGTGCTACAGAAAATCAGAGCAGATCCTACAGAGCTATCAGACGGCAGTGATCACTGGCTGATTGCAATAGAGCCCTTTTAGTTCTTTGAACCATTTTGCAGGGATTTAGGAAGAAGCAAGCTTCCTGCAGCGCAGGATATTGTCATTATGCAGCACAATCAGGTGTTGTGATTAGATGATCTTTCCTCACAAAAGAGGGTCTCCTGAGACGATACGAAAGCTTGCAGGTTTGCATGGCACCAAGGGGATTGGCATATCTGGGCTCGTATTTCTCTCAGTCAGGTATGCTGAGCTCTGTGAAGACGTGTCATGGTGCAGATGACAAACTGACATTGGTCACTACCTCAGACAGGTGTCTTCCTCTGGCCTATAGCAAAGGGCAGTGCAGGAGTCGGTGGTTGATCCTCCCTGTAGAGTTTGTGTGGAATAATTAGGAAATGTGAGATAATTGGGAATTAAACTTATATTTGAAATGCAGCATTGTCCACACGTAAGGGAAAAAAGGACTTTCAAGGCCTCTCAGGGCGAGATGCAGCCACACCTGTTATACCAGGAATGTGCACTCCACAGCTGCTCCTGTGGCCACACAGACAGAGGGTAGAGTGAGGTGGAGATCTTGCGGTTACTCTTTGTCCTAACTTCAGCAAAAGATGGGAACTAGGTGGTGCAAGAAACTGATAAGCTGCATACTTGCTACCCTGAGCCAGCAGCCTGTCATCTTTTGACAGAATGCCATCCTCTGTGTGAACTTTACTTCCTTATAATGTCATTATAATGCATTTACATGCTAAAATACACTCCCACCTCCAATGCCACCTCCCTCCAAAATGAGACCACCCCTCTCTGAGCACATGCTCTGAATTCTTGGTGTCATATACCTTTAAAACGAGGCAAGAGAGATTTGCACCAATAATAATAAAAGTATGTAGGACTGGAGCCTCTCAAGCTCCACCTTGAAGGTGAAAATAATATAAAATGACCCAAGAGAGAGGGGGATATCGGGGAAGATACCATCGTGGATGAGACAAGATAACATCGGCAGACTCCTGGGACTGGTCAATGGGCTGGACCTCTCTTCCTCACCCATAGGGACGTCTGTGGTTAAGACTTGTGCTGTATCCAGTGCTTTCCTAGGAAAACTTAGAATCTCTATAGAGTTACTTCTACTGTTACCTGTATGTTTTAGAGCCAGGCTGTGTTAACTTTATCAAGTGCTTGTGTTCATGTAATGTCCATTATTTGCACGTTCTTTTGCAGACAGTATTTATCACCAGTAATCCATAAGAACCTGTATCTGTTGCATCAATAAACTGCACTGTTTCAGTAACCAATTGTAATTTTCTCACTGAACGTGACCCCATCTCTCAGTGAGGCCATGAGAGTTCATGAGCACAATTGACCTGGCAGTGTGGTGCACTATTAGTGAATCTGGATCAGTGAGGTTCAAAAAAACGAACACAACTGGACTGATAGTTGCATATTGGAGCCATTCCTGGCCCCTCTAATAAAACAAGGGGTTTATTTTTTCCCTTTTAATGCAACAGTTTGAACCAAGAAACATCCACGACCCATCCCTTTACACATCGTACGATCAGAGTAAACAGGGGAGAGGGGATGAAGCGTTTTGCTGCTCAGAGATCTGGTAGGCTTCTGAACACTGCAGGGGACAGGCACAGTTGAGAAAGGCGAAATCAGACTATAAGCCTGAACACCCTGGTTTCCACTGTTTTTTCTGATCTTTAATAGTATTTGATCATACAGAAAGCTATTTCACAGTTTCAACATGCCATTACTCTGGTGTGTTGTAACCTGTAACATCAGGAGTAATACACCTCAGTTACCCACACAGCAGGATCACTCATGAAAGCAAAGTGAATTTGATTCTCAAGTGCTCAGTCCAGATGCTGCAGCTGATGCTGGCTCTCCCTCCCCCTTACAGTACAGGCCACAACTGAGGACTTCTTTTTGCAAAGCAACATCAGCATGTCAAGTAAAATCAATAAAAGCAAGGGGAAAAAATGCCTCCGGCTCTGTAGGGCTTTTAGAGCATAGCTGCACTTCAGAGGTTGGAAAAAGCACAATGCAGAGGAAAGCCTCAGGAGACCAGGGGGAGCAGAACCTAGCAGTCACCTCTGGAGAGCTCTCAGCTCTTCTCTCTCTCACTTGCCATTTTTGCCGACTTTAGCTAAAGTAGGCCAAGCCACATGTTTCAGTGGCTTTTCTGCAGTTTATCAGCTTCTTCAGTGGGATGAGGCCCCAAGTAGTACCAGTGTAAATGGCAACACTATGCATGCTTTGAATCTGTGCCTATCGTATGAGAAATGCAGCAGAATGACAGCACGAGAAATCACAATTTGCATTTTCTTATTTGTATACTTAAAGTGTTTTTCCATGACCAAACAGTACTAAGCAAAAGATTTTGTGTCATACACCTCTTACGTAGCACTCAGGCTTCACAACAGCATCTTGCACTGAATACCATTCAGAGGCTGGCAACATGGCACTTACATGAACTATGCCCTACACAGGTTTCAAAACGTAAATGCTATCCCACTAGGACAAAGTCTTGTAGCTAGAGTACCTTAGGATAATGAGCTTTGGCAAGTCCAAGTTCACTTGAGGGACTTGAGAGAAGCCCCAGAGGCAAACAGCCCAGGAGAGATGTTTCTTTCCAGGCCCTCCAACTCCGGATTAATGAGCCAGATCAGCATTTCAGGCTTTTTGCTGTGGACTCAGGAGCCCCAGACCCCAGAGAGAGAAGCTCTAAGTAGTCACAGTTGCTGTTGGGTGACAGCAATAAACCATGGCAGAGTGGTTGGAACTAGATGATCTTCAGGCGCTCTCCAGCCCTAAGTATTCTATGATTCTATGTCACCTACTCCTAGCAGCTGGCAAGCATGACAGAATTTCAATCATTTTAAAAAACATCTGGTTTCTGAAACATTAATTTCTCAGAATTTCTGGTGCACAGGGCATTTTGAAACTCTCCTACTCCAACCTACATCCTGCCACAACTGTTCTTCAGAAACATGATCCAGAAATCCCAGTCTTTACTCAGACCAACTCCATACTCCTCATCCAACAGCTTCCTACTAGAAACCCCAAAATGTCTCCTGGCCAATACACCCTTTAAAACCCAGGCCCAGCAGTGCTTCCTGGGAAGGTCTTTTAGTTATAAATAAAGTTTAGAGAACTACTTGTCCCAAACACTGTTTCTTTGACTCCATCCCACAAATTTCATCTATGCTTGAGCTCGGCAAATTTTGAAAATAAATGATCTTATGGTAAGTCAAGTCATTTAATGGTCCAAAAAGCAAAATAACAAAATCATAGGTATTATGTGGTATTATTTGACCAAAACACTTTTATCCAAAATCATAGAACCATAGAATGGTTTGGGTTGAAAGGGCCCTTCAAGATCATCTAGTTCCAACCCTACTGCCATGGGTAGAGATACCTTCCACTACACCAGGTTGGTCAAAGCCCCATCCAACCTGGCCTTGACACTTTTGTTTCACTACAGACCTTTAAAAATCTTAATAATGGAACAGAGTATTTAATTTAAGATGAAGGATGTCAGGACTCTGAAATCTTTTTTATGAAGTCCTTTGGTCACCCACACCAAAGACTTAGTGATTACACTTAGTCACATATCCATTTCAAAGGACATATAAGCCCCTGAAAATGCAGATGGCCACACACTTCATACAGTTGACTGCCACTCTACTGCACACCTCTGGTTAACATTTTCTGCTCATTTTCCTCCAAATTATCCCCCTTGAGTTTGCTTTGTCTGACCAGCTGAATCTTCTGTTCAGCCCCAAAATTTACAGACTGTCTATTTCACATGGATAATATCCATTCATCTGGATAGCAGTGAAAAAAAAAAAAAATCAGTTGTTCAATACATTACACCAATAAAAAAACAATTATTTCCACTCTTCTTCTCCAAATACCTTTCTCTACTCTTTCACACAGTTGGGCAAACTCAAAAACTCAAGGAGATCCTTCTGTCAATATCTCTGTTGCTGGGAATCAGTACAGGAGGAGGATACTCAAGAGCACTAATACAATGAGAAAGCTACCACGCAGGCACTGGGCCACAGAGGCAGAGCACAGTATTTGCATTACCATTTCAAGATTTTTCAATTCATAGACCTTGAAATTTATTATTTGCAAATGAAATTGTTTTTCATCATCCTGGGAATAGGGGTCAAGAAAAAAGCTAATGATGATGGCCTTACAAATTATACACACAAAATAAGCATTCCCTCACCTGCAAAGCTGCTCTCAAGAGATCATTTCATTAACAGCTGCACAGTCTGAACTTTTTGGTCCTGATATTCAGAGAAGGACCCAAACAGCCACCATGAGTCATGCAGACATCTCAGGCTTACACTATCCTCTGTGCACCCCAGCTGCCTTAGGGGGCTATTTGTAGGGTTTCTCTCCAAGCTATTCCACATGTTGTCCCTAACATTTCAAAGCCTATTTTACAATGCTTCTCCTTCAAAGACCAGATGAATTGAGAGGCCATTCAGTCTTACAGATCTGTGGCTTCAGATTCAGCCAGAGTAGGAGGAAGTGGCTGCTGAGCAGAAACTCCTGGTGTAATTCACTGAGAATTATGCTCAGCTCTGAGGTCATGGCCTGAAAGAGCCTTCAGAACTGCTTTGTATAAGCTGGAATGCCAAAATGTGTCAGACCCACTGCTCAGGCGTGAGACAGGTATTACTGGGTCTGTGTTGCCAGCACAGCAAAACAAGCACTACTCTACACAGCAGCTATGACTACATCACCAAGCCCAGAGCCTCAGGAAGACTTAAAACAGCTCTGCTGTGGAACTGGATCACCAGAAGCACCCTAAGAGAAGAGATTCAGCAGAAGAGAAGCTTTCTCAATTTAAATTAAAACCCACTTGTCCACTGAAACAACCCTTCTGCCCAAAACATGCCTTGCTGCTTTACCACAAGCATTGCTCTGTGCTGTCTCTCCCTATTGGCACCTTTTCCTTCAATTACAGTTAGCACTACTAGAGTTACCTTGCTAACTCTAAAAAGAGTAAAACTGAGGCTAGCCTATTGTAAAGACAGTCATTTTATTTTGCCACAAGTGCTAATAGCCCATTTTGTAGAAAAAAAGTATATTGCTCTGTGGAACAGTAAGCTCTGTGGCTTTCTAATCACTATCAGAACTTGGCTCCTCAGCAAAACAGCAGTGATCTACACACACATCCTCCACATCAGCTCAAAAATTAGGCCAGGAAGCCTTTGGCCCTCTTTCTCACCCTATATATTTCCTAGAAAACACACAGTCAAAGCATGCAGTCCCCTGATTCCTCCTTCAGGCAGTTTTACACCACTCAGCTTAACCAAGGCAGGCTCTGAGAGGAAATGCTTCAAGACTATAATTTTCTTTCCATACAGCCTGGTTTGCTGACCTTCTCGGATTAGCTTTTCCATGATTTATCTGAACAATGTGAGGAGCAATTTAGCCAGGCAAAGGCTTGTCATTCAAAGCTACCTGCCATCCACATGGTGGCAAAGACCAGGCTTTCCAGGTCAGGCTGAGAGGGAGGAACACAGTAGGAACCATCCTGGAATGCATTGTCTTGCCATCACCTCTGTCCAACCAGCTACCACGTCTTCTGCTGCACACTCAGGGTGAGTCATGTTATAGACAAAAAAGTGGCAACTGACATAACTGAGAATTCCTTTTCTTCCAAGCTGCTGTCAGAGGTGAGGAGAGAGTTTGATATTTGGGCATTCAGTTTTTGCCAGTCACTGCTTAAACTTATTTCAGAAGAAGTCACAATTCAACAGATGACCAGGTGCTGTTTATACTCATAATGATACCGCTGCAATCTTGACAATATCAATAATCAAGGACAGCCCTTAGTAGAGCATTTATAACAACTCAACCAGGAGCTGTAAGGTCTCTCTCTTCTGCATATGATGCTCAGGAAAGCAGCTCCTAATCTCACACCAGCTTTCCAGAGGCAAGCCAGCTCCTGCCACTCTGGATTTGTAATTGCAGGTGGTGGCAATAAATCACAATAAGTACACGAAAAAGTAAGAGCTGAAGGAGGAAAAGGCAGAGAATGTGGTGGGAAGGGAGAGCATATTTTCACTCATGGGAACTGTATGGCTGTAAATCTCTTGGGTTGCTGAATTAAGTGGTGCCTGTTTCCTTCTCCACAGGAGTTTACCTAAGGTGTCCCCCAGCCTTTGCTGATGTAGATTATTTCCGTGACTTCTCATCATTTCCTGGAAGACAGAATCAGACCCAAAGGCTGCACCTGTCAGTGTTCAAGCTTCATTACACAGAACAGGATCCAAACAGGCATCTCAATTAATCACACTCATGTATTAGTAAGTAATTCATGATTTCAATAAATTGCTCCATGCCACAGCATAATCAGTCATGTCAGAGATTATAACAGAAATCACAAACCGAAGTGTTAAACATGGGCCCATCTTTGCTGATTCATCATTTCCAGTAATCATTCATGGCAGAACAGGTATACATTATATACTTTAAGACAGGTGGCATGGAATATTAATCATCTTAATTGTGCAGATTTCGTCTATCAGATCTGCTGATTGAGCAATAGAAGATGTAAGCAGCAGAAAATTCCGAAGCTGGCCACCTCAGAGAAAATGAACATTTTGCAATCTGCTCACTGATAGCAAGTAAATGCTCTGCTTGAAAAATGGGGACTTGCCTGTACAGTATTGTGTAATTCCTCATCCCCTAACCTTTGGGCACAGGGCTAAGAAGGTGCTGTAGAGAGCAAGAGAAGCCATGCCCACAGCTAGAGCTCTGAGGACACACTGAGTAAACCCCTCTGCAATGCCAACAGGCTGTCAAACATACCTCCATCCTCTTAGCTTCTATTGTCTGTTCCCAAATGGGCCACTGTACCACAAAGGAAAATCCAATCAATAGGTCTCATTCATTTGGCCCTATCTAGCTAGTAATGATTTTATGCCAAGGAAGAAGGTCTACATCACAGAACCCAAAGAACTGAGCTATAAGAGACCTCAACCCCCAGTATCCAATTAATCATGCTTTCTCATCGTCAGCAGGTGCCCATCTAATTTCTTCTTACAGATCTTCAATAATATCATCCTCAGGCAGTGTAACCTAGCCTTTCACTTTGTCTATGTTTAGAAATGTTTTCGTACTGGCTTCTTACGAGCTAAGCTCATTACTTCTGGACATGTCTACTACACTCCTGGAAAAGAGACTGCTCTCTTGCTCTCTACAGTAGCCTTTTTTGCCTCTGAAGTTTTGCTGCCCTCTTCCCCATCCAGTTTCTCTTCCATACTTATGACTCAAACTGTGATGGTTTTGGGTACATTTCCCTTATTTATGCAGGGTAAAAAAAATCAGACTCAGAACAAGACTGTCTGTAGTTTAATACTTGTGTCATTAAGTTGGTTAAGATAGGCAAAACTAAGTTAAAGCTAGAAGGGAAAGAGAGTTTTTCAAATTGCTCTAAAAACAACAGAAGAAAAGAAGTCATTAATATTGACAGACCATTTCTATGTTTTTTAAATTCAGAAAAGAAAGGGCAAGCTACAATGCAAGGAACAAAATAAGATGATCTCTCCTCTTTCTGCAAATGAATTAAGTTATAACTTTTATAACATAGTTATAAACGGGCAGAAGTTATACTTGTAAGCAGAAATTGAAAGAACTTGCTGTAAAATGAAAAAAGTCACCATTTCACACAATAAATAAATAAAAAAGGAGCCCATTTTCACACAAAAGAAGTTTTTCCATTCTCTGACCAGCTGTAGTTTGTTCAAACCCAGCTGGACGAGTTCCTGTGTAACCTGCTCTAGGTGGCCCTTCCTTGGCAGGGGCATTGGACTAGGTGATCTCCTTAGGTCCCTTCCAACCCTAATGAATCTGTGATTCTGTAAATAAGCTCTTGATACCATTGCCCCATGTTGCAGATGTCATTTGAAGGTCGTGTTACTTAGCTACAGAGATACGTGTTAATGTTTCACTCTGATCTGTTTTAAGAACAATGCAAGACATACAAATGAACATCTAGTTTGTTGTTATAGGACTTGAACATTACACAGTAGCAAATTTATCATTGTAGTTTGCATAATCTATCTATAACTAAATGTGCAGTTCTTTACATATCCAAAGCTATTACATTTACAGACTAAATAATTACATCTCTGGAGAGCCAGGTCCCACATGCTTAGAATCAGTGTTTAATCAGCTAATTTACAGCCTCAACATCAGGCCTTGCTCTCAGAAGTGTGCCTGTGTGCTCTAACTCTCATGTATCAATTCCAGACCTTTCTGGCCCTAGATTACAAGTGGTGCTTTGAGCTTCCAGAAGCAGCAAAAAATCACCAAAGTCCTAATCCTGGGAAGGTCTGTGTATTCCTCACTAGCTTCACAGAGACCACAACTGCTGCTGAAAGCATTCAGCAATGCGGGAGAGTTAGCTCCTTGCAAGAATGAGTCCTTCTCGAAAGGGAAAGGTCATAAGGGTAATTATTTCTATGTGTTAGGCTGTGGATGAGCTCAGTAGATATTAGACGTTTTCCAGCTCCTGCCTGCCGTATCACCATTTTCCTCAGACTGAGAGCCAGTACACTAAGGGCAAGATTCATCACATGAAGCTGTCAAAGAGTCTAGTCTAAACTCAGCGGGTTTTGTCCCTGTGTAGTCAACTGAGACAGATGGACACACTCCAGAGAGCAATGCATTTTGTCCTGAAGAAAAGAAAAAAAAGATACATTTTTATTATTTTCCAAGCAAAAACCTAGCTTTATTTGAAGTTTGTCACTCAGTGCTCTGAGCAGGGGTTAAGGCAAATAAGCAGCAGCACGCACCACACAGGTTAGGGTGATTCTAACATCAGGGATGTAAAGCAGTCACATACTGATGCAGCCCATGAGATGCCACTACTTGGACTGCAGATGTATCCAGGTCATCCTCTGGTAATGCTAGTTTCACTGATGACCAGGTAGACATGAGCTCCCTGACCTGGAAAAGAAGGTGAATTTCAGGTTTTGTTTGCTAACACAACCATGATTCAGGACTTTTTATTCACACTTTAAAAACTAAGCAATGCAGGCTTTCCCCTTTTCAGGAAAAAGTCCAGCTGACCTGTCACTGAGATACAATATGCCAGATTTCTGTCCATCTTCTTACTTGCCCATCAGGATAAAGGAGAGCCAACTCTCATCTCTTACACCTGCGGTACATGACACAAGTTTCCCTGACACCCATCCCAGCACTGTAGGAACAAATTTACTGATAAATTTCTGCCTGCCTTTCACATCCTCTAT
Organism: Bolborhynchus lineola; assembly: GCA_025448015.1. Classification (NCBI taxonomy): domain Eukaryota; kingdom Metazoa; phylum Chordata; class Aves; order Psittaciformes; family Psittacidae; genus Bolborhynchus; species Bolborhynchus lineola. Next base: position 41,903 of record JAOEHX010011899.1, read on the forward strand.
CACTAGTAAGTGCTACAGCTGTCCCTATAGTAAAGGTGGAGATTCTATTGTATTCTCTTTTAACTCTGCAGTCAACCTGAGAACAACACACAAACATCTCACTTAAGTAACTACATTCCAGTTTCAAGCTAGAAACCCTCAACTCTGCTCATGCACTGCCACAGAAGTTAGAGGACCAAGACCAAGAACAGGACTTACGAAAAGCTGCCCTGGGTAGAGTGAGAAAGAATGTCTGGCCTTCCTTCTCTAAGCCCCAATATTTTCTACTTGTGTACTACTCAGTGACTGGGCAGTAGCTGTGGATGCAGATTGCTCTGCTGTAACCAGACCAATAAGCAGAGGCTGCTTGCATTTGCTGTCAAAGTTTACTTGCTTCTTTTTCATCAATACTTCATATTTAGCAGATTCTAGAGAATCAATTTTTCTGTAGATATTGTAGCTGGAGAATCTAGGAATTCAGTAATTCAGCTTGGAGGGAGTGGATAAGCTGCAAACATCAATAGTACAGTGCAGAGTTTGAAAAAAACCCTCAGAATTGTTTTCAGTGTCTTCAGAATGATCCTCTCTGCATCTAACGCTTTTTGATGTCAATGGGAATGATCCTCTAAGTAGTCTTCTGGAGGCTTAGAAACTCTTTACAGTCATTAGAATGAAAGCAAAAGTCTTGCCTTTGGACAGAAACAGCTTGGAAGAATACAAAAATCATGTCATAAAATCAAATGCAAGACAGTCTTTTCTGAACAGCAGGAATATCCTTTTAACTTGTGTAGCTTTGGACTGGAAAGGAGAGGTGGAGTCTGTGGGCAGCAACAGGTTTTTCAGCTGAATGCTGATCAGCAAAAGCAAGAAGCTTCAGGTACATAAAGCTAGACCACAGGAACCCTTGGGTCTGCGGTTGTCTGCTTGTATTTTGATGAAAATAGGGGTATTTCATGGTAATTCTAAATGAAAAAAAAAAAAAAAATCTCAAGCAAACAAAAAAAACACGAACCAGAGAAATGTTAAGAGTTGCATGAAATGGTGGAAATTCTCAGAAACACTCCACTGAAACAAAATTGATGGGTTTTGCACAGCTCTAGGTAAAAGCTATAGTTGTGTCACTGTAATACTGGGTTTACAAAATGGCAAATTCCTCAACAATTTAGATAGTTTCATCTCAAATAAAATGTTTCTATGTAATTAAAAGGACAGAATAAAAAAAATCAAAAAAAGAAAAAAACCTTTCCTACCATAATTAGAGTTACTCAAACTAATGGTCCAAGGAATTCCCAAATACTCAGACACTTTCTTAATTGCAGCTGAGCAACTATAATGGTAAAAACAGTTTCAACTAACTAAAGGCTGGAGGGTAGACAAGCTGCAAGATTCATTCTTGCTGGAAAACCTGCCAAGACCAAGCACTGAGGGTGACAGCTGCATTCAGCACCATTTCCCCATTCCACAATAAAGTTGACAAATTAAATGACATTTAAAAAAAGAAATCTTGCTTGAATGTTGGTGTAAAAATATACACGGATTACTTACGGAAGGGAATATCCTGCTAAGACTGAGAAAATTGCTATATAAAGGGACAAAAAAGCACAAATATTTTAATAGCAAAGGGCTGTTTTTTCTGCACATATCCCTATTCTCATTGAATATGAAGGATGAAGACCAGTTATTCCCACAATACAAACACATTCCTGCCTTTAAGTTGAGTACTTCAGTAGGATACCTTCTACATTAGGCATATGTTTAAGCACCTCAGTAAACCCAAGGCTGATTTTTCCAACAATTTTATCCCACAAGCTAACAGCAATAAAAGGGTTTGGAGAATAAATGTTCAAAGAAGCTCTCATTATTTTCTAGACCTTGGGGCTAAAACCAGATTGTGTCCCAACATAGGGTGTCAAAGATGACTAGTCTTTTAAAAGGACTTAGAAGGCAGCTCCTTATCGTAAGACTCAATTGCCGCAGGAAGTTCTGAAAAGGTGGCAACACCAAACCAGTTTGAAAATATCCTACATCCATGCACATGCTTTAGCTATTATCTTTAGGTGACCAGATGCACACATTCTTCTGTTTAAACTATGCTTACAAGTATAATCTGTGACCATCTTCAAGCTGGTACAAAACTACTAAAAATTGCACAAGTCAAGATAGACGTGTGTCAAAAATTTCAGGGCTTGTAGGCTGGCACTCAGTAAATTTGACATGAAACACCTACGTTAGCTTATCCTGAGGTTTTCATGCCCAGCAGCTTTGCAGCTGAGGTCAATTTGAGGGAGGGGTGTAGTGTGGGGTGGAGGAAATATCCTGACATACTGGATCAAGCCCAGTGAAGGGTCAGCACAATGGTTAGGGGGTCACAGCACAGGATATTTGAGGGGAGGCTAAGGAAACTGGGGCCAGTCAGGCTGTGAAGGGAAGGCTCAGATGGGATGTACTCATTGTCCACAGCTGGTAGCTACAGAGAAGACAAAGCCAGGCTTTTCTCAGACGTGTCTAGCAAAAAGATGAGAGGCAATGTGTCCCGGTTACAGAAATGAGACACGTGGAGAACACTTCTCCATAAGAGGGGTCGGACACTGGAATCACTGCCCAGAAAGCTCATGGGATCTCCAGCCTTGGAGATATGCAAAACTCAACTGGACAAGGCCATGAGCAACCTAGTCTTTACTTTTAATTTGGCCATTTTTCAACAAAGGCCTGAGATGAGATAATTTCCAGAAGTCCCTTGCAGCCTCCATAATTCTACAATTGTATGATCCTCTCTGTGTAAATGCACTTAAATTTTTGGCTTTGTCAAGGCGTTTTCTGGTAGCATTTGCATATGGATGTTCTCATTTGCATACACAAAATTTCTGGGTCTTAAGCAGTATGCATATTCTAAAATAGCTTTTTTCTATTTTAACTGTGTTCTCTATCATGAAAACAAGAAAAAATAGGAGGCAAAAACCATTTCCTTTTATTCATGCTGACATATAGAATGGTATTTTCCCTTAAAACAAGAACATCTTTTCCTCCAAAACCACTAAGTATTATTATATGTCCATACATGACTATACCTCTAAAATTGAAGAAGAGAAAAATACAGCCAAGCACTATGCCAGAGAATTCAATAAAGTAATTAAAAAGAAATCTTTTTTTTTTTTTTATTTCACAGCCAGATTATAATACACCCATAACTCAGTTTCATGTATCTTGACCTAAGGATACATTAACTTGTTCAGAACATTGGTAATTTTCTAAGTATCATAAGTTCCATATGCTTGATTTCTCTTTTTCTCTAAACAAATACAAAGAAAAACTATTAAATGTTTGTGGTTTAGCCAATACTTTTGAAGATATTTTTTTCTGTTCCCTATGAAATCCTTACCCAAAGTGAGAAGTATTTCTTGGTGGTTCTGAAAATAAACAATATAAAGAGGGAGACTTTAAAAGCATAAGAAAGTAACAATACTGTAGTCTTGTCTCTGGCAGTCCAACGATGCTAGGATCCTGCCTTCAACAGCAGCCAGAAGCAGACATTTAAAGCAGAGTGTGACGGGGTGGGGAGACACCCATGTAAACTACTTACCCTGAATACTCCTCCAGGCTCTACCAATTTGCAACTCAGGGACTTTTGGAGACTGAGGTGTTTTCCGTGCAGTCAGTAATCTGCATACACTGGTGAATGCTAATGGTCAGTCCATCATTCTTGTGTATGAAGTCAGGATTGTTGATTTCCATTATGCACCATTTTAGATGAAATTTTCAGGTTTTTTATTTTACTGCTCAGTCCCTCGGCCATGCCATATATTTCTGCAGTTCTGCACGACCAGCTCTCATCTTTACTACTCAGTAGTATTTAGTATCATCAGTACAAGTTTTTCAATGGTCTATTCATCCACTTTTTCAGAGCATTATTCATAAATTCATAAATTCTTACGTTCAATTGCACAGATCTCAGCACAAAGCATTCTGGACAACTCTCCCTTGGGAGAACTGACTATTTTTACCCTCTGTTAACTATCTTTTAAAACACTACTTATTCTTACAAGGGCCTTCCCTCTTATCCTTGGCTGCCTAGTCTCCTAAAGGGACCTTTATTGGGGAAATCAAAAAAGGGAGATACTGATCTCTTCTCTCTGGTAACCTGTGATGGCACATGTGGTGATGGCTCAAAGCTGTGTTAGTCAGGGGAGGTTCAGATTGGACATTAGGTAGTATTTGTTTCCAAGTGGGATGTCAAATCCTGGAACCACCTTCTTAGCGAGGTAGCTGATGCCCCAAACCTGTCAATGTTTGGGGTGTTGGATGGACAATGCCCTTTACAATATGCTTTAACTTTTGGTCAGCCCTCAAGTGATCAGGAAGTTGGAGTAGGTCTATCCAGCTGAGCTATCCTATCCTATCCTATCTTATCCTAACCTTTGTCAACAGAATTGGAAATTCACACAGATTGCACCAGAGGTCTGCTGCATGCAGCTACATGCAAAGACCAATAGGAGGCACACGTTTCCACTACAAAAGACATGAGACTTCTTCCATTTCATCCTTTTTTCCATGGATTCTCCTCTTGCGTGTCTCAACAGATGTACTTAGTACCGATGTCTGTCTCATCAGATTTTCCCTAGTGCCCTTAAAAATCACCATCCTATTTACTTCCTAACAAACCACAGAAAACAAGGAGTTTTGCAAGTAAGGCTCTATACCACAGCTAGAAGCTCAGCTACTTTATCCCCACATTTCTCTGTGATGTTGAGTTGAATACCACCTCATCCTGGTGACTCGCTGCTTTTCATTTTGTCTCTTTGATCCAAAATTATCACCAATACTTATCTAAATTCAGCTTGTACTGAAACAATGTGGGTTTTCATACTGATGTCCAAATGACTAGAGTTAGATCAATATATTTTCTGTACAGAATTTTGCATATTTTTGTTATTTTATTCTAATCTATTCTGTCCAAATCAGTCACACAGTTTTGGTGACTCAGAAGTTCAAAATTGAGCTAGGTGCAAAGCATATTATGTTCTAAAGCTGTTTAAATGCCTCATTGCTATTTGTAAGGAAGAGAGCAGTTATAAACACGATGTCTTTAGATGAGCAACACTATTTCCACAGACAGACTTTCTAAATTAAAGTATCTATTCTAGTAGACTTGTTGCTATACACACACTCTGGCAGCTGCACTGCCCTGCCCTTGTCCGAAGGCACCCAATTATCTGCAGTCCTACATACTCACAGGATTATTCAGTCAGTGCAATATAATCAAATGCCCAAACAGCACAAATGCCACTGTGGGTGAACACCACTGGATTACTGCCATCCTCTGCATTCAGCACAAAAGTGCACGAAATAAAAAAATTTGGGGGAAAAAAAAAAAAAACCAACTAAAAAAATTAAACATTTCCTCCATTGATGCAATCTCCTCTCCCAGTTAGCACATTTCAGCTGGCACACAGTAACTTATAGTGTCACGGTAACATGGTCAGGTGCTCACTTTCTTTAGCAAGAGCTCAGTTGCAGACCCTGGAACAGTTACCAATAGATCTGTACAATCCTGATTTCCATTTTTTCACAGTGGTAAAAAAAAAAAAAAAAAGAGTTCACTGTTTGAAAGATTGCAACTTTTTATGCAGCAATATGGAAATTAAATAGATCCAATATATGGGTTTGGAGAGCATGCACTTCCTTTCCTCTGGAATAATTTCTGGACTCAAAAAATGTCTCTTCCTCTAGTCTGTCTTTCTGGCAACAAGACCAGCCCTTTATCATTGCCCTAATGTTGTCAATTACTTTCAGATCCTTCTCATTAATGTCAAGAAAACATAAGCTCCCTTTTTTCCCCAAATTCCCTTTACAGAGGCTGATTTTGCCTGTAGAGGAAGGCGTTCCCAGATGCAGTCAGTAGGAATTGCTGTGTGAGGCTGCAACCACACTGGCTGCCTGATGCTCATGCTGCTTAAGACCTGAGAGGGTGAATAAAAGAAGTCTCATCACTGTTTTCCCCTTTTCCAGCTCAAGGTAGGGGTTAGGAAATATGAACTTTTCTCCACTGTAAACTAACAGGCATTTATAATCCTATCAGCATTTGTACTTTTGCACAGGTAAGTGCTTTCATTGAGCAGTCTGTATCTACCCGATACAATACATCAAAAAACCCAAAAGAGCATTCAGCCAGTGCAGCATGTATGCTTGGGCAGGACCTGCCCAGTCCTCCATCCAGCTGTAGCACTCCCTGCAAACCCACCCTGGCACCTCACCATTTTACCCAAACCTGCTTCCTTGCCTTACACCGCCTCCAATATCTCTCCCAGCTGCAAATCTTTCCCACTACGTATCAGCACTAGGTTTGTGAAAAGCTTTTCTACATAAATCTGTGACAGAAGAGCTCCTGATGCTTGGTGGGTGGGTGGGGGCAGCATGTTTATTGCTTTTTGCATGGCAAAGGGAAAACTCAGAATATTAAAGTTGAGGTTTTGCCGTTGATCCAGAGTGGGAAAAAATAGGACTAAGAAATGGCTTTACAATGTGTTTAAGTTGCCCACCCACAGCATGTACTCAGCATGTGTATTCAGGTCAGCATATTATTTCCTATGAGTCACGTTCAGCTGTGCCTTAGCTGTATATTTTAGTCAGAGTGATCTTAGCTGAAGCCTGTGCTGTAAGGAGGTTGGTGGCGTCCAAATTTGTTCTAGTACCCTGGAATTTGTTCCTGTGAGTGTTGTAACTCAATATAATCCTACAGAATTAGACTGGTTTTGTGTACCTTTCCCACTGAGCTAATGAAATAGTTAAAATCCCCATTTGTGGTACAGAATTGCAACACAAGTGTTATAGAATTAATAATACAATATCAAGGTGGGTGACACAGTTCAGATTCAGTTACACCAGCATTAACTAGTGAAGCATTTTGCAGAAGAAAAAAGCCAAGTCTTCTTTTCCTAATGCAATTCTCTTGCCTGCTTCAAATTCCTTATTGCACTTACCTCAGCCAGCAGCATGACTATCAATTTGACTCTTTACAAGTGTGAGACAGCTGCCTGACTGGGGAAATAGTCACAGAGATGCTCACAGGAGTACTACTCTGCCCACAAGGAGTGTCTGCTTGCCATGCTTGCTCCAACGCCACTAGCATCTCTCAGCTTCCTGTGGTTCCCTGAGGGCCTTCGCTTGGGTGCCACCTGTGACCCTCCCCAGTCTCCCTTAGCAGGGTAACCAACACCTATGTTGTTATATCTTCAAGAGAAACAGAGGCTTCAATTCCAAAATCACCCAGTGAAATCCAGAGGATACCACTACCCTAACCTAGCTTCTCCTGGTCCCATGAGGACTACAGAGCACACTTTGCTGAAGACTGCTTTCTTATGTGGGATCTCAGGGTCTTTAAGGCTTGTCCAGCCCTTTGAAAACCCATGCCTAAGGGCTTCAGTACTCCCAGTGTTGTAGCATGGTGCATTAAGACTTGCATGTCGTAGTTGAGACATCTTTTTGTCTTACAATTCAGAAGCACAGTCTGTAATGCATGTCAGGGTGATGGGTGACACAGCCACAGGGATCAGAAAGCTCCAAAGTTTCTTCCATAGTAAGTGGAGGAGGGGAAGAGCCAGGCACAGCAAAGCAGAGCAGAGGAAGACCAAACAGTTTAGAAGATGGAGGTTTTGTTTTCCTTGTGTCCAGAGAGCTTACACTAGCCACTGCAGGACTGAGTCCCTCAACCAGCCTTGGCTGCATACATAGACAGGAGCAGCAGAATGATATCCACACCCAGCAAGCACTTCACCAGAGGCAGAACACTTTACTGATTTTGTATTAAATGGGCAGGCTTGTTGCTTGGGATTACAATTAACATTAGAAGGAGATCCAAGAAGTTGTAGAAGTTTAAAAGGATGCCTGTCACGTAATATTCTCTTCAATTTAAATTATATTAAAAATCTGGAGCATATGCCAAATAAGTAAGAGCAGAATTAATCCCTTAGCTGTCAGCACAACTGCTCTGAAATGGTGACTTACATCTAATTACATTTCTTCATAAAGCCCAGTTGCAATCAGTTAGCTTCTGCCCTGGCTCAATCTGAAAGGAACCACTGCTGTGATGTGAGATTACATATACAACACTATGGAAGCATTTACATCAACTCAGCTACTTAAAACAGGAGGCTAGTTTCCCTATATTGTCCATGGGGAGATATAAGGTCCCCAGACTGTAATCCAGAGTGGAAGTTGGGCATGCTGGATTGCTCACTGAAGGAACCTGTCCTCAGGAAAAAGTCTGACCCCCTCATTTGTATTAAAATGGTTAAATCTGGATTGAGTCAGTATCTCCAAACTCAAAGACAGCAGTGCAAAAAGGATAGCATGCAACCAACATCCACCAACCCTTTGTTCTCAAGAAAGCACATAGGAAAGTTTCTTTCTTTAATGCAATCCTATTACCAATTGCACAGTTCAGATCTTTCCTTTTGAACCTTGCTTTCAGCATCTCCGGTTGCCAACACTAACTGGCCAGGCCACACCATAGCAGGGAAAGCTGGGTAAGAGACTTCACAGGTTTGGTTTGGGGTTTTTCAGGGAACCTCCAATACTTCCTAATAAGGGAGGTTATGTAGGAGAAGTAACAAGAGAGCATAAACGTTTGCCTTTGTAGGGTATTTTTAATGAAGTTGTGTTTCCTAAGACATTTGAATACTGAAGCGATCTAACCATCTAAGAAAAGACTTTCTGATTTTTCTTGCCTTTTTCTTCTACATGAAAGGAATTTATTTTTCTGGCTTCTTCAGTATTTCCATACCAAGCCCTGTGGGATATAAGGTTTATTAGCTCCATTTCCTGTTTCAAATGTATGTGAGTAGCAAAAGACCATATCCTTTTGTGATCTTTCTTTGAGTTAATATTGCAGTAAACTAAAAGAATTTAACCCAGGAAATACCTCCCACATTAAGGTAACATTTTAGGCCTACAATTTCAGACTTGTTAGTACCAACCTTCAAAAGGGAACTGAGACAAAAAGAGCAGTGTCAGACCTAAAAGCAGTTATTAGTCACGATTAGTCTTGGTATTAAGGTTTACCAGTTCAGCTTTGTGTTCACTCCTAGTGGTGTCAAACCACATCTCAGGGCTGACTTGGGCCACTCTGTTCTTCTGCACACTAAGATTACCCCACTGAAATGCATTTATTCCAACAAGGCCTGCTGAGATCCACAGTAACTTTTTATAGTGTGTAAAGTAAAGCTGGTGGGGGTAGCCTCTCCCTCCATGTCACACCAGACCACATTAGATATAATGCCTAGATGGAGGAGCCACTTAAGGGATTCATATTGAAAAATCTATCTCATTATTTTTGTCAAATATGGTTTTTATTAAACCCCCTCTAGATGCAGCTGATTGGTATTTTTAATAATACATTCAGCTTTTCTCCCATCAATCATCAACCAAATTACTCTTTTTTTTTTTTTTTATTGTTATTAAAAGATCAGCTCCATCATGCAGCACTAATTAGGGAGGAGGGTTGATTGAAAAGGCAGCATTTCATTGAATAACCATTATTCCCGGTTTTTCCCAGGTTAAGGCAGGCTTCTGCCATTATTTTTACATAACCTATCCCTTAGAGATAAAAGCAACATCTTGCAGAGAACAGAAATTACTTGCTTAGGAATACATCTATAAACCTGACAAGCATCAGCACCCAGAGACTGCTCCAGCTCCTGTCCGAGGTCTTTAAAGTTTTCAGCCGAACTACAATGAAAATGAGTTTCTGCAGTGCTGGATCCCAACCAGACAGAAGAGTGGACACTGCAGGTTTTCAGTCACGAATCTTCAACAAAAGGCAGCAACAACAAAACTGCCCTTGCTTTTATTTGTGTTGTGGTTTAAGCCCAGCTGGCAACTCAGTACCACACAGCCGCTTGCTCACCCTCCCCTTTTCCTCCCCCAACTCCTGGAGGGGTGGGGAGGAGAACCGAAGGTATGTAACTCCCACGGGTTGAGATAAGAACAGTTTAGTAACTAAGGTATAACACAAACCACTGCTGCTACCACCTATAATAATAATGATAAGAGAAATAACAAGGGAAGAGAATACAAC
>JAOEHX010011901.1:0-11008 GCA_025448015.1 Bolborhynchus lineola
GAAACCAAATGAGCAGTAAGGTCCCTTCCAACCCAAACCATTCTGTGAGTCTACGATTCAATGAACAAATCCTCCACCATCACCTCCCTTACACTGCCTGACCATTACCTTCTTGGAGCCAGGCTTTCCAGGCTGCTGAAGTGCACAATGTGAATGGGGAAGGAGGACCCTTCAGCCCCAGTCCTGGGAGGGGAAGGATGCTTTGGCCATACAGACCAGTGCAGGGCAGCTCGTGCAGGACAATTCTTCAACTTCTTATCTGCTTCTTATCAGCAAATCCAGGTCAGTTGAAACCCTCCCTGTGCTTTGCCTCTGCAATCAACCGCCCAACAGCTAACACTGGCAGCAGTACAGGCAGAAGGACCTTTGACCATCTGCGTTTGGGGCTTGAACTCCTGCCTATCAGCACGGCTGCAGACGGCTCGCTTCCCACCATCTCCTCTTAATGAGCTCCTTCAGCTGCAATATTTTCTCTCTCCTAATCCAGCCCATTTCTAACAACAAGTAATTAGCAACGTGCCTTTCTAAGGCGCTGAGAGCATCTCGGAGCATGAAACGAGCAGTTTATTGCTGGCAGCCAGCTTTCATACCCAGCGAGCCACAGGAACAGTTACTATGGAAAATGAAAGCAATCGAGATGAACCATGACTCCCTGCATCCAGGTATTGCTGCATCTCCACGAGCACAGATGAAGCATTGTGTGCCTGGTTTGGATTTGCTGCTCCAAAGCTGTTATCTTTATGGATGCCAAAACATCAAGCGTGGAAATGTAAATTATTATATGTTGGCTTTCACCCTTTTCTAATTAAAATGTAAACAGTGTAATGAAGACATCAAGTTTTTAGGCAAATGTCTCTTCCAGTGCCACTTGGGGTATGGTAATTACTGAAGCAGATCTATGGATGCTCCTGAATCCTCTACAAGTCCAGATTAAAAGCATTACTGCTAAACCTTGCTTTTTACACCAGGGAATTGTGTTCTCTAACCTATTCCCAGTTTGCTTACAGATGCATATCTGTACAAGCCTTTATAACTAGTCATTTAAAAAAAAATGAAAATAGAAATTTATCACATAAATGGAACAGTTTGGGAGGTGGGGAGAGAAATGTGACTTCATTTCAAATAAAATCTGATTTCACTTTTATGATTATATGTAACTAGCACAGTAAAACCTGTGCTGAAAACTTACTGTGTTAGTGCTTCTTGAAGAAAAGAAAAATAGATTGGGCATTACTATGGAATTTTTAAAAAAACGTGATGATATTTCAAGCCTGTATTAAAATTTTTATTGTTCTAAAATGTTTTTTTCACAGACAATTAATTTAAAAATATATTATTCAGGAAAACATTAATAAAAAAAGAAATGTATTTACTGAGGAAAAAATGCAAATGGTCATTGCAGTTACAAAAGGCTTAATGTGCAACTGAAAATCTTTGTCATATTTATTCCAGTCTTTATGTCTATATCTGAAATTTGTCAGAATTTATCCTAAAGCAAATGACCTCTCCTACGTATACCGAAGGAATATAAGTCCTCTCCTGCTTACAATTGTTAATTGAGCCTGTCTGCTACAGCATCTCTTCCCTCTCCAAATAAGCCAGGATACTTGCTTTACATATTTACTGCCAAGCACTTGAACAGTCCTCTATTTCATTATAATACTGGGGTTTCTCCCCCTCTTCTGTAATTTTTTTTCCTGTATTGTGAGTACTTAAAGCTGCAATCCACAGTGATCTAAAGCCTCTAAAATGCTTAGTACAAGAACAGTTTTTTCTTACTCCCTTCCTAGGCTCCAAGTCCATATTCTGACTGGTACAGGTAATTTTCATGTTATTTTTACATAAATGCTAGACAAGCATGTCTGCGTTGCTAACCTGGATCATGAAGATGAAGAGTGCACAGAATGTACGTGTGCATATGTGCCTGTTCAGGTGCATAAACATTTTAGTGGGTGGTCCACCATTTCAGTTCTATTTTACTAGTAAAGTATTGTGCACAAACATGTGAATACTTCTAAGTAGAAATATATATGAAGAATTTCAGATTACATCAAATCATAAAGCATCTTGTCTCTCAAATCATAAATGCCTTAGCAGAATAAAACAAAACACTATTTAGGTGTTTCCTTCAAATGTGTTGTTCCAGCAAAGCTGGATTTAATTAGACAAACAGCATTTTAAAGGCTAGTGCTTTATAACAGTACTCCCGGAAACTATGTGGGGTTGCAAGTGAAAACACCATTCTCATTCAGCTCTGTGGTAAAAAAAAAAAAAAAAAAAAAAAACAAAACTGAAATTACACACACATGCTAAACATTTTTTCATTTCTTTTTTTTTTTTCCTTATTTTTTATTATGGATTGAGACAATGGGGAAATCTTATGTCTTTGCAACAGTTCCAAGGCCATACTAATCAGGTGTAATTTTTAACGAACACTGGCTGTTTGGTGCTCATTCAAGGTATTTCATTAGGAGGTTATTAATTTAAAATAAATGTTTCAACCATATCAAGCTGTAACCTTTCTTGAAATGTAAATGAATAGTTTAAATGAGAAGATTAATAAAGAAGGGATGTTCCAATTCCAAGCATGGCATGCTATGTATTTTTAAATTTGTCTATGCCAGATGCTGTCAGTCAGAACAAAAAACTGTCCAAGCAGACAATCTGTGCGTCTGAATGTTGATCATGTTGGAAAGTAAAGGGGGAGGGGGGAGAGAGTGTGTCAAGGATTCATGGTCCTTCATCTTTGCAGTAGAGCAAACACGTCTCTCAGTATAACGACAGACAGCTGCTTCCACTTTCTAATGTGCCCTAACTTAGATCACTGAAAGAATTGTCAGCACTAAGAGAAACACACAAAGATAACACAGCCAGCTGCCATGAAGGGGGAAACAGCACAGCTCAGAAGAAATGGGATTTGTTCCATTTGCATGATGCTGGCTCCCTTGGGCCCCTTTCTTTCAAATCCAAAGCACAAAAGACAACACTTAACATATTTGCTTAAAGATGACAACCTCATGTTGATTTCATTTGGATGTAACAGTGTCAGGATTACAGATATAAGAATATATTATATCTGTAACAGAGACTGACAAATGTATCCATCAGTGAAACTGTCTGATTCATCTGCTTATACAGCCATTTTCCCATCCCAAGGGTGCCATCTAAGTAGTAACTTTAGAAGACTGAAGGTCTAATTTTATTACACCACATTTCAACCTACTAAACAATATTATTTCTAAAATAGATCATTTTTATTGGAAGTCTCCCTGATGAAAAATCCAGTAGACACCGGAGGATTTATGAACTGTATGGGTCCTTTGAACTCAATATACTGCCCATTTTAAGCAACTTTCTTCAGACACGACCAAAACCTAAGCTCAAATAACTGAGATTGTGTTAAAAACATAGATGATAATGGTACTTATTTTAATGCTACATCATAGTCTGTCACTATTTGAATATCTGCAGTTTGGCAGTCTATCACTATTAAGACTGCTTCTTGTTACAGATCTGCATCAATAAAAGAGTTCCTTCAATAGGATCTCTATGAATAATTATTGTTCTTCAATGTAGTCTGACCAGCTATGCAATCTAATTTTTGGTTGAGGTTTTCACTGGGCACTCCAAAAGTCACATGAAAGTGGCTGAAAGCTGAACATGCTACACACCACATTTCACTGCAGCTGCAGAATCAGAAAACCAAACTAAAGGGTGCATACCAGCCTCTTCTATAATTGAATGAAATAATTAGGCAGTGGTTAGATTCCTAGTTTCAAATGCATTACACTGAACTCTCTGATGGCAGAAGTATCCCCACCAAAACCCCAACAACACCAAGTGACTCTGCATAATGCTCCCTACGTGAACTGCTTTGTCTAGAGGAACTCGAAACTGCTTGTTGCTATCTGCTGCCACCAAGTACTGCACTGTAATTCACTAGATTGAAGTTGTTTGTAAAATGGAGTTAACTGCTGTACGTGGAATTTCAGCACAGCAGATGGTTACCAATCATTATTTTCAATTTGTTTAGTTTCAAGCGATGGGCTGGTTTGGAGGAGCAGTGTGGACGACAGGAATGGGGAGAGGAGCAAGGTTAGATGCATCGGCTTGCAATGCAAGTAATGCTAGACATCATAGCATTAAAAGGAGAAAAAAAACCCCACCCTTGAACTGCAGCACAGCAAAGGACAAAAATGTACAAAATCAGGTTTTATATATATAAAAGAATAGAATAAAACATTTAAAAGAGAGAATTTACTGATCAATCATTCTCTGTTCAAGAGTTACCTTACAGTTTAAATATTGGAAATGGATTTTGAAGTTTCTAAAGGTAAATTGTCTCTATTCACATTTTGTCATCATTCAAGTTTAAATCATGTTCTACTATAAGTGGTTCAGTTGTTGAACTGGAAATGGAAAAGGAACCATTTATGGACAAGCGCACATGAACAGAATTAAGCTGTAAATATCTGGGCAGGGCCATTAGTGTAGTCCAGAGACATCTGGGGCTAAAGCCCAGGCTAGGCCCCACTCCTTCTGTGTTCAGGTAATTGCTTAGATGATTTATAACTTACGGTTTCTATTAAAAATGGTTTAAAGAGAAATTTGGAACCTGAATTCTAAAATGAAGATGGCTCTGCTCTAGCTTTCATTTGTTCAGGAGGGAAAAAAAGAAAAAAATCTTTTGCCATTTTTCTCCCCTCTCCTACATTTAAGAGACACAGTGTTTCACCACAAGGACAAAATTCACAGTTTTCCAAATTCAGACACAAACCATGACACATACCCTTCCAGCCACAAAAATTGGAGAGCATTCACTCAGCTTACATCACCACATAACTACTTAAAAAAACCCAAACCAATTATAAATTGTATTGACACATTCATGGCATATACACTTGTCCCTGTTATTTTGATTCGTCTGAGACTTAGTTAGCTCTGCCTGCCACCATGATGCCACAGATGATGGCCCTCCAGTGAGGGGACTACAGGCACTATGTCCTTCACAGGAACATTTCCGGCTCCAGGACTTGCTTCCCCCCACTCACTTTAAAACAGACTGATTTTTTTGGTTTTCAGACCAAGCTGTAAAAGCCACTCATTTGTCAGGGTGGAAAACAAAGGTGGAAGATATTGGGGTTTGAAGGATAACAATAAGGGATATGCTTGGATGATGCCATCCTTTACTGGCAGTTAGGAAAAAAGGGTTACTCTCAAGCAGAAAATCAGGGACAGTCTCTGGCTGTAAACAACTCTATCATCAACAAACTTGGCTATTTAATACGACCACATATCCTAACTATATATCCAACCCTTTTCCATGACAGCTAAAGCTGAATACACCTAACCCTGCAGAGATTAGGTTTGTAAAGGGGTTAACCATGCTGCCCTCCAGGTGTTAGACATCCCTTTTTATTGAGGTTTCTGTATGTTGGGCAGTTTACAGCACAGCTCCAACACGCAACACCGAATGAAGGAACAAGTTTGCAACCTGGGTGTATGCCAAGGTTGATGTGACACACTAGTGACCGTCTGAGCCCCTTGGGGAAAAAGTGGATTAGATGAATCACAAAACAATGTCACCATTATGTCTGCAGTAAGTTAACTATCTGTTAGCCACAGGTGATCAAGACAAAAAGTATGGCCTAGCACTTTCAGGGAAGTCCCCATCCCTACATCCCCATGAACTGTAACTACCCTTAAACCAACAAAGACATTCTGACATTTTGAAACAATGGAAAGCTTTGCATATAGCATTGCATCAACCTAAGAAGGTAGTAAAGAAAACTTCCAAACTGTTCATAGCTTATTGTCAACCTCTCCCAACAAAATTTGGTCTAGCATCACCATAAAGAAGATACCGTACACTTCATATACCAAAAGCTTTTTAATATTTTTTTAAATTATTTTTAAAGAACTGTTTGGAAAACTAAGTGGGAATTGAGCACAGATCTCCCAATCATATGCCGGGTGACCTACAAAATAAACAAAACCAATCCCCTTAACTTTGCTGGATTCTCTTTCAATTTTTCTCTGTGTTGTACGGAAACATAGAAACTCAACAATGCAGTTCAGTTTCACGGCTCAAGACTCAAAGCATAGATAAAATGCTGAATTCATGAAATTAACAAGCAGAATTTGCCTAGAGTAACAGGCCTCTCTGTTACTACAGGGAGGACTTACAGAAGTCATCAGCAGGAGATAGTTTTTCTCCTTCTATTTCAATTCACACTGGAAAAATAATATTTAAAAATGCTCAAGCAGAAAGTGCCCAAGTTGAACTAGTATATTTTTAGAAAAACTTGTGCACTTGGTTAATGACACTGTGAGACAAAATTTTCTTAAATATATCTTTTTACCTAAACATACTTATGTTCTTAGACCAAAACTAAACTATGGATTGCGGCATGTCTTAATTTATAGTACCAAATACAAGAATACTTGCTCTTTTGTTCTGCATCAATAGATATAAGGAAAATTTGAATCAGACAATCAGATTTATTTGAATTATCTGAAACCTACTGATTTCTAAAGGTGATATACTGGAGTAGAGAACCATTGTCAAACATTTAAACTGAAGAACAAGTATGACTTCACATAAATATCAATATTAATAACAACAGTCCATGGAAGAACAAAAAACTGTAATATGGCATTTCATGGGAGAAAAGGGTGGAGCAATTGAACCTAGTTGACTGCAGTACGGTTAACAGGGTTTCAGCCCACCTGAGTTATTTATTATCTAGATTTTAGTACATAATAAACTTTAGTACCTAATTTTGCAACTCTTAAATACTATAGTGAAGGATACAGAAGCCAAGGCACAGTATGTGAGACTGTGCCTTGGCTTCTGTATTCTTTACTACAGTAAAGAGCAGTGTATACACAAAGAAAGATTTCTACCAGGTGAAGAAATAACTATGAGACATATAATTATAGCATACTGGATTTGAGTCTTTATTTCCATAAAGATCACCACTCAGGGAAAAAAAAAAAAAAAGGCAAGCAGCATAACAAATACAACGGTTTTCCCCCAGACTAAAAAAAAAGGAAAGCAAACCACTTATTGTAGCAAACTTCCAGGAATAATAAGGAATATATATGGAGATTGTATTACGCAACACAAGCGGCATTCTCTCTGTAGGTGATAAAACTTTCTGCAGCTGGCTGCGCAGGTGAGAGTCTGGCAGAGGAGGCTGCTGTCGTGCCCTCTAGAGGCTGGATGTCTGGCCAAAGAGCTTTGTAGCAGCTACTGAAGTACAGAGGAAGCTACCAGAACTAGATCTGGAAGCAGTGCTTACACTTTTTTTTTCTTTTAAGCTTACTTTATGTACTCCCAGACACTGTAAGTATTAATACAGCAAACCAAACCTCTAAAGGATTCCTGTCAAGTATAAATACATGCATAAACACAAGATATAATTGAAAAAGGCTTTGCTTAATGAGCTCATGGGTGCTTTGGCAGAGTGCATAAAATGCAGATTTGCAATTTTAAGACTATATATCAATTCCCACAGTTGGGCTTTGGAATCAAAATAAAAAATAAATTCAGTTCAGCATCAGTTCACATTCAGTTTACTCTTACTGTAACATAGAGCCACACCCTACAAATAACAACGATAAATTTTCTTACCACCCACCTGTGTGCTCATGAAGTGTGGATCTTTTTAAAGGCAAAAACATCTCAGGGTAAAACCAGGGTCAAATTTTGCATTGGCTGTAAGTAAAAAGCTCTAATATAACTAGTCAATCATACACTAGTTGAAATACAGCCTACAGAGCACTTAATAGCTCAGCCCAACAAGCATATCACCAAGTAGAATTTGGTGCATGAATGCAAATGGATAGATTTTTTTTTTTCTTAACAGTACATGATTTTTATCCTTATTATCTTACTACTGACAGCAAGTAAGTCTTATTACAGCTAACCAGGAAATGAACTTGCTTGCATGAAATCCAGCATTGAACTACCCATGACACTTCAGAAACTGTATACTAGTAAATTATATTACCACATAAAAAATTCATCCTGAAAGTACTTATCCAGTAAGAAACATGGATATACAAGGTTTCACTTCTTTCAGTGCCTTTTTACCACATAATGAACATATTAATAGGTATCCAGTCACAGCCTTTTGCTTAAAATATATACAAAATACCCCAATTTGATACTGCCTGGTATATATAGTAAAAGGAAATGCCACAAGGAAAACAGTGATTTTCACCTCCAAAAGGATAGTTCAATGATAAATTAATATCATTAATGAAAACCTTCTTATTGGAACTACACAATACTATCATGCCTATTCATACTTAATTTTCTTGTCGAAATCACATTATACAGCATATAATCGGTTCTGAATGGGGGTAGGGGAGAACCAGTTGTTAACTATAACTAAAATGACCACTTTTCCAGTGCAGTTGTCTTCTAATTAAATCTAAGTGTGGAGCTCAGTCATTGAGATATGCTATAATGATTTGCTTGGAAGTATTTTTCCCTGTTGTTTTTTCCTCTCTGCTTATCAGAATACCTTACACCTTTCAAAATCAGAACAGGGAGAAGAAGACTGAAAAAACCCAAAAACAAAACCACACATACAGAAAAATCCTCCACCAAACCAAACACCAAACATACTTCTGGTAGATGCCATACCAAGGCATGTATTTATTACTCACCATCCTTCTGCCCACATTTGAGAATGCAGCTCATCTATTTCTTAACTCTTCCCACTAACTCAAAGCTCAGAACTGCACCTCAATTGCTATTTCAAAAAGACAAGCTTCTTAATGACAAAGTAGACTGCCATCTTATTAGCAGCAAAATAAACAGTTGTAGTACTCAATGTTCCATCAAGTTACAGTGATTCCCTCATTTACTGGTAGCTGTAAAGGATTACACTCAAACCCAGTTCTGCTCCAGAACAGTTTTGAGCTGAGCATCCAACAATGCCAGTACTGTATTCACAAGCAAATATCCAGAGTCTGGCACCCCAGGAGCATATTAAGTGGGCACAAGTTTTTCCTCAGTTTATGGCTAGTATTTTCTATAAGATCAGTCTTAGAAAAGAAATAACTTTTTATATCAGAGTCTCTTATCTTTACAGTGAAAGACTGCAGGTCACCTGGTAGAGGACACAACAGATATTAAAGTGATTATAGCCTTGATCTTAGTCAGAAGATAGAATTACATGTGTGTTGGTAGAGATGTCAGTAAGACCATGCAGAATGGCACTTTTCTGTGTTTCAGAAGTGAGGTATTTCTACATTTACTATATTTCAAATATAAAAGAGTTTCACAGTTGCAGGGTACGACAGAGGCTGGGAACCAGAGCCACAGGGAAGTGGAGAGGGGGGCTGGGTGACTTGGGTAGGTATGGAGAGGGGGCATGGAACAGCTTTGAAAAGCCAGGAGGGAGAGCTTCTATTTCTCTGCAATGGATTTATATCACCCAAGCTTAAATAATGGTATTGCAAATTAAGGCCCAAGGGAATTCGGACTGTACAAGCAAGCTTTTGTTCACCAAACCCCAAAAGGTATGTGGGAGATTTGGGGGTTTGTTTCCATTTAAATGGCATACATATTTCTAAACCATAAGTTAAACTATTTTGCTCTGTTTATTGTACAGCCTTGTTCATCCAGTATCTGTTAGGAAAAATATTTTCTTAGCTAATATAGTCACACTCTTTAAATTAACAATTATCTATTACTGTAGTTAGCACTCTCATTTACTTCCCTTCAGAACTTAAGAACAGGGAAAAAGGCAACAAATCTAATGTAATAAACTTCACTGGGGAAAGGAAAAAATAAAGAGACAGAGGAGTGGAGGGAAGAAGGAAAGAAAGAAAGGGAAAGAAAGAAAGGGAAAGAAAGAAAGGGAAAGAAAGAAAGGGAAAGAAAGAAAGGGAAAGAAAGGATAGAAGTCATATGAAGGAATGCAAACTTTCCAGTGTAAACACAGAAGCCAATTAGTAAGTTACAATTTTAAAACATACTCTGTTATCAGAAAACAAAATAGAAGTCTGTACTAGAAAAAAAAAAAATATATCTTCTGAAGACTTCAAAGCAGGTGGAAAAAACAGAAGCACATAGAGACACCTCTACTCCCCCTTCCCCACACAAATGCACATATACAAAACTGGGTTAGTCCTCTGTAAATAGGCTTAGCTCCTGTAAATATATCTCAGGATTTTAGGTGTACTTTTTCACACTGTAAGATTTCTATACAAAACCAGTTTAATCTAACTCCCTCTGATTATAATTAGAAACTCATTATTTGAGGACATCTATCTTTACAGTAACTATGCACCATTGAGGAGCACAATGCCCATAATTGTTTAAAAAACCCATGTGGGGGGAGGGGGAAGGAAAAATAGGATCAGGAAGAGAGAAGGTAACTAAGGGAGATTTTGCATTAGAACAGCATCATTTACTCCGCATTTTGCTCCTTGGAATATTTACACAGTAACAAACCGAGTTTCAAGTTTCTTTCACCCAAAATCACGATTAATCATTTGTTATACATTTACAAAACACATGTAGGTTTTGTCCTGATGAATTTAAAATGTGTTCTTACAACCACTAGGAAAAATCAAAAACACTGTGTACTCTATCATGGAGCATTAATTCCTCAAGAGGGAGATTGCAGCATTTAAGAAGTACAAACAAAGCATTTTCTTAGGAAATTCTTTATAAGACATATCACCTGGCTTCTAAGATTTGATGCACACCTGCATATCCAAAGTCCATGCAATTGGAGGGACTGAGTGCCTCTGATAACTGAGCACCCAGAAGTGGAAGCCTGAATTGCACTTGCAGAGGTGCAATACTATTCCTGATGTTATCTCAGCCACTCAGAGCCTTCAAGCTCAAACTGCAGCTGTTGTAGCAGCTCTGAAACAGAAAGGAACAGTAGTAACTTTAGCCAAACCCGACTTGCCTGTCATGAATGAAAGCAAGGACTTCTACTATCTCTAAACAGCTGACATCTTGGAGGGGGGGGGTGGG
>JAOEHX010011903.1:4758-20466 GCA_025448015.1 Bolborhynchus lineola
TGCAAAA
Source organism: Bolborhynchus lineola (assembly GCA_025448015.1). Taxonomy (NCBI): domain Eukaryota; kingdom Metazoa; phylum Chordata; class Aves; order Psittaciformes; family Psittacidae; genus Bolborhynchus; species Bolborhynchus lineola. Next base: position 4,766 of record JAOEHX010011903.1, read on the forward strand.
TAGTTACAAATTGTTTTCCTCTACCAATATCTGCTTGACTTGGAAAGAGGAGGGACGGAAAGAGATGTTGGTTGAAATAGAAAAACATTTAAGAATGCAGCTAAGACCTTTAAACAGAGCTATGGCATACAGCTCTCAATGGTAGACCAAGTTTGCTTGTTTCACTGTAATCTTGCTGAACTTGAAAGACAAACTACGTGATCTTTTCTGCTGTGTAGATTTTGTCTCATTGTGTGATCTGAATAAAAGCAGACTTTGAAAATGTAACAACATGGTGCTATTCTTAAATGATAAATTGTAGTGCCAATTATAATTTATTCACAGAACGAAAAGATAATATAATCTCAAATTAATATCACAGGGAAATCTTCCATAACAATCAAGGAAAATATGTATATTATGAGTGGCTGATGGTAGTATTAAAAGTATTATGGTTATTATTAAAATTGACAAACACTATCCATTATAATACTTTTTTTTATTTTTTAAATCTGGCAATCATTTAATGAAAGAGCTTAAATTTGCCATGGTAGAGATCTGCCTCAGTCCAAATGCTGAGTACAGCCTGAGCTACATGATTCAAATGTATCAATGCATAACATTAATGAAAAATATTTTTTTCAAGATATGCTCATTGGGAAAGTTAAATGCATTAGTGCAACTGTCAGTGAACAGTAGTTCTGCCATAAGGGAAGATTTACTGGATGAGACTGAAAATGATGTGGGGAAGGGAGCTGCAGCAAGTTATCTTGACCTGATGTAGCACTGGATCCCAGAGAATATTTCACAGGGACAAGAGAAAAGACACAGAGCAGAGCACAAGAAGGGAAAATCCCCAGCAAGCCACAAGAGAGCCTATATGGCTGGGAACAGCATAGCGTTGAGAGCATGGGAACAAGGGAGAAACAATCTGGGTAAGAAGCTGGGGGCAATGGACTGGAGGTTGACTGGGCAAGCAGCCCAGAGGAAGAGCTGGGAAAGAGCTGGGCCTAATTAGGGTTGTTTCTGAGTCTTCCCATTTTTCTGCTATCAGCAGATAAAACCCAAGGACAAAGTGACCCATGGTTCTACAGAACAGCTGTGGAAAGTGCTGGAGTACACTGCTGCTTGATGACTGTGACGCCACTACTCACTTAAATGGAATTCTCTTTGTTCAGTTTATTTGAAGAAAAAAGAAGGGGAGGGCAAATTTCATGGAGTTTCTTTCCTTTCCTTGCCATGCACTCAGGTAAAGTGTCCTTCATTCACATTTTATGGTCCTTTGTATTTTTATTTATTTATTCAGCATTCACAAATACCATGGCATCCACAGCTCTCAAACTGTACTTCTTGTCAGCAAAGCAAACTATTTCCCGTTTGTTCCAGAGAGGTCTGATGAGCTCCATGCATTAACAGAAGCAGAAATAAATTAAAACATTACGGTGACAGGAAGCAGGTTGCCTAATAAAAGCATCAGAGAGGCTGAAGCCAGTGAGGATCAGATGGGGACTCAGAGTGGCTCAAAAGAGCAGAGAAATCAAAAAGAAGTTGAAAAGCCAGAGCATCAAAGGAAAAACAAAGCAAAAGAATGACCACAGTTATGTGAATGAGTCATCAGAAATGGCATTTGACTGTCCATGGTCAGCACTAGCAGAACATAAATTAGTTTAAAAATTACATCATTGTACTACTTTATGAATCTGGTAACACGAAAATATAAACACCTCCTGAACCATCAGCAGCAGCATTAAACAAGGATTAATTATATGAAAGCAAGAGGTTTACTAAGGTTGACCATGACTGGACTGTCTCTCCTTGTCTGGACAGGGGAGAAAAAATGCAATGAAAGGCTCATGGGTCGAGATAAGGACAGGGAAGTCACTCAGCAACTGCCTCATGGGTAAAACCAACTCAACTTGGGAAAAAAATTTGATTTAATTACCAGTTACATCAGAGTAGGATAATGAGAAACAAAAACTAAATATTAAGAAACACCTTCCCCTCACCCCTCACAGGCCCAACTTTATTCATTTTCTATGCCTCCTCCCACCAGTGACACAGGGGGATGGGGAATGGGCGTTGTGGTCAATTCCTCACATGCTGTCTCTGCTGCTCCGTCCTCCTCAGGAGGAAGACTCTCACACTCTTCTGCTCCAGCTTGGGGTGCCTCCTACGGGTGGCTGTCCTCCATGAACTGCTCCAACAGGAGTCCTTCCAGGGGCTGCAGTTCTTCATTAACTGCTCCAGTGTGCATTCCTTCCATGGGTGCAGCCCTTCAGGAGCAGACTGTACCAGTGTGGGTCCCTTCCATGGGTGCAGTCCTTCAGAAACAGACTGCTCCAGTGTGGATCCCCTGCAGGGTCACCAGTCCTGACAGCAAACCTGCTCCAGTATGGACCTCCATGTGCTGTTAGGGGCATAGCCTGCCTCACCATGATATACACCATGGGCTGCAGGGGAATCTCTGTTCTGGCACCCGGAGCAGCTCCTCCCTCCTCCCCTTCTTCTGCACTGACCTTGTTCTCTGCAGAGCTGTTATTCGCACATATTCTCACTCCTCTGTCTGGCTTCAATTGCTCGTGTATAGTTTTTTCCCCCCTTCTCAAACACATTATCCCAGAAACACTGCCACTGTCACTGATGAGCTTGACCTTGGCCAGCAGTGCGTCCATCTTGGAGCTGACTGGCATTGGCTCTGTAGAAGACAGAGGAAGCTTCTAGCAGTTTCTCACAGAAGCCACCCCTGTAGCTCTCCCGCTATCAAAATCTTGTCATGCAAACCCAATAGAAGTGTCTTGATGCCTAGCTCAAACATTTACTGTTCTAGACAACTTTGAGTATCTTATCCTACATGCTCTGTTTCCAAAGCAGGGAGAACCAAGAACAATCTACAGCCTTTAAAATGGATATTTTAATTCTATTTTCACATATTCAAGCCCAAACGCCAGTCATACAAATATCTGTGGCATTTCCACTGACTAGATATTTTAAAATGGAATTATTTAGACAATGGGAATGTAAATGATTTACACAAAAGTCTTTGAACAGTGCTGTTACAAACATTATAGCTTATTGTATGGAAGTGTACCTTTTTCAAAGTGAAATTTTAACACAGTGGCTTTCAGCAGCTGCTCTCAAGCCTCTGTGGTGCATTGCATGAACTCTGCCTGCAGTACTTCATGCCTCATTTCCTCTAACTTGACATTGCATATATTTGTTGAATAATCTGGGAAAACATATAATCGTTAAAAATGTTTACCATTCTAATCTAATGGGAACAGCAATAAAAAGGCAAGGGCAAAAATATATCATCTTACACAAAAAGCAGCACAACTCTGCCCTTCAGAGAGGCCTCACAAGGAACCATGAAAATCATGCTATTGAGAAACTATTTGGCTTCTTTCAGATTTTCTTACTGCTTCTTTTTTTCCTGAGGTGGATGCTTGCATGAAAACAAGAGGTCAAGTTCTGCTCTCAAATCAGCATAAATTTGAAATTCAACAGTTATTGTAAACAAATAGCAGTACAAGCAAGAGAAACCCCACACTGGCTTTCTGAGTCTGTTTTATGGTAAATAACCTAGATGTTGGAATGAATTTTTACCCAAGCTGCATTGCACTCAGACCTCTGGGATTATTTTGCTCCTTAGCCTTTTAGTTCCTTCCCTTCCCTTCCCTTTCCTTCCCTTCCCTTCCCTTCCCTTCCCTTCCCTTCCCTTCCCTTCCCTTCCCTTCCCTTCCCTTCCCTTCCCTTCCCTTCCATTCCTCCCTCCATTCCTTCCTTCCTGGAAGGGTAGAAAATGTTTTCTACTTCCTCTTTTTGCCCATACATTCTGTCTGACAGTGAACAAGTCAGCTAATGTATTTGTGCCTTGGTTTCTCCACCTCAGTAGGAATGTAGAGTAGCTTCAACAAAATTTTCTGAGGACCACTTAGTGATACATGAAAAACACTTTTGTTGGAAAGGGGCTACTGAACTGCAGAGTATCATTACCAGAGCAACAGCATAAAGGTTCAGTCAGTTTTTATCCAGAGCATCAGAGTAAACAATACAAGTTGGAACAATGTGCTGCTTCCAGAATGTGGTTTTGAAGAACGTGTTATGAGATGATGACGATGTTGCTATGGTTACAGATCCATCTAAAGAAGTGATTATACTAAATACTGTAATGAAAATCAAGTAAATATTAAGCAATAGTTTAAAAAACAGGTGTGTAGGAGTCAAAGTTTTTATTTTTGCTAATTTAATTGCTTCTAATATTTGTGTAAGTGGCTGGCTGAAACAGCTATCCAGAAAAGAGTGTGATGCCTGGTTAGTGCTTGAAAGGTAGATCTCTAGGGAACATCTACATGTTGAGAACTGCTTTGTGGAGACCCAGTACTCTTTACCACCTCTCTCCATTTTCTTCTGAACTTATTTAATATACTATAGAAAATCATGCTATAGGAAGAAATGTGACCACAATGTTCTTCAGTAAGAATTGTTGTATTAGACCCAGGATCTTACATGGAAGATGACAAAAAGATTGCTTTTTACAACTTACAGATGAGAGATAAGAAGCTCTTCAAGCTCCTATAGTCGTGGAAATTGTAACATGGGTGATTTTTTATTGTTTATTTGACTGTGGCAGCATTTGCAACCCTTAGTCAGCATAGGAAGACCACATAGTATCCTGAGGGGTTTCTATGCTTTTAAGTGAGCAAGCTCCACAGCCTTGGTTGCTGGTTATTCATCACACTGTAGGTGTGCCAGGGCCTGTCAAGTCCCCTTTCTGAATGAGTAAACTTGTTTCCTCCAAGAGGAAACCAAGGTACAATCGGCACAATATTTTACTTTAAGGTTCACTCCAGGCAGAAAACATGAACTAGATGGTGACAAAATGGGCTCTTTCAGCCTGGGACAGACTTCTGACATGATGCCAGCAGGCCCTGTGCCCACAAAGACAAGCACATGCCCTCAGGACAGGCTGCAGGGCAAGCAAAACATGCTTTTGGCATCATGCTCTGCAGACACTGCTCTGGTAGGCTGAAGTACAGATTTCACATTTTTTCAGATTATCTCACTTCATTATCGCTTTGAAAACACAAAATAGTCTAGTTCTGTCTCAGGGCCACAGAGCCAGGAATTGCTTCCTGAGGCAGATGAGTTTAGTAGTATAGATATAGCCAGACACAGTTTGCACTTGTCTTGAACATTATCATGATTGTATTCCCTTCTATCTGAATACCAACATTTCAGGAAAAGTTGAAACTATTGATTATTAACAAACCTTCAATTTTTTGTATGAATGTTCACTTTCTGCAATCATGAAGGGACATGCAATTTATAATGCATACAATTAAGTACATGACAGGTGGTTGTCTGTCAGAAACTTCTACGTTCTCTAAGAGTTTGTGCCTTGCAGAGTTGAGCTTTGGGAGAGACTTGGCATATGGTAAAGAAAAGCTGTTTTTAAAATTGTACTGCCACTATATCTAAATATAATCCTAAAAAGTGAGAGAAAAAAATATCAAACCCCAGAACTGTAATTATGCTTACCAACCTACTTCATTTATGAAAGCACATTGTAAAATGAGCAGACAATTTAACTCCGGGAGCCCGTATTTCTTTCCATTATCAGCCCTATAAATTACACAACCAGTGAAAGGCAATGAGATCGAAGACCCTGAACCATTTGATTTCCTTACACACGAGTGAGCGGCTACTGGGCATATTGATTACTCACCAGTGCTGAATAACTAGGACAATATTGAACTCTATACATATGGCACACCTGACAACGGTGGAGAAATTAACCAGTGGATACTCCAGAGGTTTGTTCCGCCACAGAAGGCTCATGTACACATAAGCAAATGCATGAATGTGCTAATGAGTTTGCCTTTTAACCCCATCAGCTAAAAGCACTAGGGCTAATTTATTTTTCTCTGCCTCTTTAGCATATGTATCATCTCTATAAACTGATATGCAGTCTCTTGAGTGTGTTAAGAACAATTTCTAATTTCTAATCTATTCAAGGCATCCTCCAAAATATAGATTATACCACTATTGGGTGCCCTATATTATTTCAGTATAGATTTCTTACAGACTATTCAACTTCGTGTTTTCATCATCTCTCTGAACAGAGAGGTTAAATGATTTGCCACCATTTATGAAATGAATTTCACAGAAGTTTTAGGAGAAATGATAGAAAATAGTGCCTTTAGTTATGGGGCTGAGCCAAACCTATTAGTCTTCCTGTTTTCTTCCAACAGCTTTTACTCAGGTCTGAGTTATACTATTCTGCTTTTGTTTTTTCACACACACTCCTGAATAACTGGGAAAGAAAGCAAGGATAAAGGAGGAAAAAGTCTACATGAAAGCCTTTTCTCTCCTGTCCCTCTGAAGTGTTTTGACACATACTTCACTTGCTAAATAATCTTTGAATATTTCCAGCACTGATGGTGGTACTTTTTGCTATGCAGAATAGGAACTAGCACTGTAAGGTGTACAGGCTGTGCACCAGCCACCTCCACTTAGCTGTCAGGGTTTCAGCTTGTACCAACTCCGCTGACAAACTCTTCCTTCTCCTCCTCCTCCCAATAATGGCAGTAACTGAGAATTCGCAAGTCCATCGCTGGGCTCGCCACAAATGTGCCTCATTCCTAATTTATGGTGTACTATAAATTGAGGAGCTAGCCTTGTGCTTTTACCTCAGACTTTGACCTTGTTTCTTTTTATGTATTTGCTTTTACACATAAAGATGGAGATTTTGCTAGTCACACAGCTGGTCTGCATGAAAATCTGTGTGTGCCGACCCAAGTTTCTAACTAAGAAGAATTTTAAAGCAAAGAGTAGACAAGAAGAGGCAGTTCAACTTAATTAATGTCAGAGTTTGTACAATCCACTGAATGTGTAAAGCACTATATAATTGCTAGGTGTTATTACTAGCCTTGAGTGAGTAATTGATGTTGAATATCTGTTTGCCAAATGTCATCTCTGTTTGTGAACTGTCATTGAGAGCATGATTTTTTTTTTCCCTGGATTTGTTCAAAACTCCTTTCTGAATAGCTTCTGTCAGTAATTCTCAGCCTGTTGCTTATTCATGAGCAATTCATTGTAAGTGTCTGATAGCTGCAATTTGAGCTGTTTTGGCTGCCCAGTAAGATATTTGATATACTTTCTTTCTTCTTTCAGATATTTGATGACTGTAACTTTGAACTACATAGTGTAGACACGCATCCAAGCCAGTATTAAATTTGTTTTCCATGATTACTGTCTAATATCTGCCTTAATATGAAAAGTAGCCCTCTTTTAATGTTTAAATTGTGGTAGTGTCTAGAAGTCAATCAATTTGAGAATACATTATTTTGATAATTGTACAAATGTTGACTAAATTATATTCCAGCTTGAATTATTTACTGTATAGAAAAGAGATCTATCTGTCTAACATCCTTGTCTGCAGGAGAATAAATAGTCCCAGTAAGGTGATCTGAAATTGAAAATAAAAGCGAAATGTTTTTACAAGAAAGCATCCAGACCTATTTGTCTAATAGCTGCAGATCTCTGTATTTTGACAAAATGTCTGTACATGTTAAATACACCACAGCACATCATGCTAACTGGACAAAACCAGATGGAAATCTATTTAACATTTTATGAAGGGAGGGAAAATTAAGATGTAAATCTGGAATGCCAAAATCATGTGGACTAATTTCTAGAGCATTTGCCTAATCATATCTCAATGTTGCTCACGCTGAGAGTCCACACCATGTTGCATCTACTATTGTCTGCAAAGCAAAAGTAGTTGAAAACTTTGAACAAGTTTAATTTTAAAAATTATTTAATCTCTGAAGTCCCTAAAAATCCAAAAGTAATATCACTTTGAAGATCAGATTTCTTATCAAAGGGTTTTCTTTAAGACAATGAAATTGTATGGCAGTTTGCTATTTGCTGATGTGTATGCAGCTAACAGACAAGGATATTGTAAGAAAGAACAAAAAATTAGGCTGCTTTCACGCCAATTAAACTACAGTTGGTGTAATTAAAAAAAAAAAAAAACCAAAAAACAGAAAGTGGGATTCCTTTTCAAAGAAAGCAACCTTAAATTGAGTATTAAAATCACTTTGTCAATATGTAAGAGCTTGCCTTTGCAGAACAAAACAGTCCAATCAGTCTCAGTGTAGATGGGATTGTTTCTACCTAGTGTTTTTCAAAATAGTGGACGTTCTTAATTCTTTTTAGTTAATCACTCTTTTTTAATCTGAATAATTTGATTTTTGTTTTTCTTTAATTTGAAATAACAGAGCATTTTGGAAAACTGATGTGCTTACCTGATGTAGTAAAAGACTACCTTCTGCTCATGCTCATGCAGAAGGTGCCAGGGGTGGTGGAGAGTAGCCTGTTATAATTAATCCCTGATGTTATCTTGCATCATCTCTAAGCATACAGGCACTCTGTTCACTGCAGTTCTTTGTACAAAACAGGCACAGAGGGCAGAAAAACTCTTGATGTATAAGGCCATGAAAATATATGCTAAGGTCATCAGGAACAAGGATAAAAATACTGCTTTAATTTTACTGAGAAAGAATATTTGCAAGAGCAGCCATTTGAATGGAAGAACTAGAAGGACTTTGTATGACAGCAGAACTTTCAGATTATGGGGGAACTCCATGTTTCTGGGCACAGTTAACTGACAGGAAATGGAATTTCAAGGTTTCTGGAGTATTTGTACACCAAAAAGCAAATAAGACAGGACTGATATTAATTCTAGCTAAACTTGCTGTCTTGGAAATGAGTGGCAAAACACCTACTGACTTCAGTGGGAACCGTCGAAAACACATATTGATCCATCTTGTACCCTGCTGGATGGCTCATTTTATTTCTCTTGAATAAGAATGTAAAGAAAGCATTTATAAGTTTTATGCTGTATGCTTAGAAGAATGAATAGATTTTTCATTTTTAAAATCCATTTGTCTTAAGTATCTGGCGTTTCAAGAAAGTGAAATAATATAAAATACCAAACTAAAAGAGTTCATGGCCTTATTCTGTCATGATTTATACCCAGTGCATATTACTTGACTTTACTGAGGTTGCCTAGACATATGTTAGGATAATTACAGGGGAAAGAATCTAATTGTAGAGTACAGTTCTGGTTTAAGCTGATGGATAACAGGTTGTTATGTATAAAACATGTGCGTACCTAGAATAACAACATGTTAAATATCTCATTGCATCTTGATAGATAGATAGTGTTGGGACAATGTAAATTAGACTACCAATTATTCTGTTGCAGTAGTAATGAAGCATTAGCACCTTTGTTCAAATGCATCTATGTTTGTGGTGCTAACAGTGACTCTCCTTAGGGAAGCAGTTTGAATGGCTTGATGTTGACCTCTAAGCTATTGCTCCCATTTTCAAAATTTTGTGTATTAAAGATGCATATGTGAGGGAGGGAGGACACCAGTGACAGGATAAGAAAACAGAACAGAATGGTATAATCAGTATATTTTAGAGCACTTCATTACATAAGAAAACTGGGGAAGAGGGAACTTGAGGTAAAGGAAAACAAGCTATAGGAAATGACATGCAGAACACTGTTTCAGATAGGAGACGTACTGTAGAGAGCCAGGAAATTGTCACCATATGTAACATCAGTCTTGAACACTGATTCACTGCTCTCTTTAAAAAGGTTTCCTTATGCATCTGCATTCCACAGTTATTTGTCAGTCTAATAAATACAAGAACAAAGATGAAATGTCAGCAAATATATCAAGCTCTTGCTGTCTTCTGTATGTTGTGCTTTCACAAACTGCCAATCCAACCTACCAGTTTTTCAGCTTGAAAGATGTAGCTTATTTCAGATCTTGTAGAAGCAGATATTGCCAGTAGCAGGGAAGGGCTTGTATTATGGCAAGAGCATGATCAGGTTAGATAGAAAGACCAGATTTGCTCATTCTGAAATTTCCTTTGAAAGCTAGGTGGCTGTTTTCCACAGATTTTTAGATTTATTTTTTTTTTTAACCTCTTATCTACATAACCATTAAATCATGCCAATGAATCTCCCTTCATAGTGGAATAAATAGCTCAAACAATATTTTGAAATAGCAGAAAATGCCTCTTGCCCTCAGAGACATCCCTGTGTCTGTGAATTCACTAGGCAACAAAGCCTAGTGAAAGCTGGAAGAATCTGGAGGAGTGCAACGGTCACCTATTGGATTTCCATCACTAATGACAGATGCCTACAAGAGAGAAGGACACAAGAAGATAGATTGATATAGGAATCTGAAGGAGAAAGGAATTTTTTTAAACAGGATTAGATTAACTGAAGCACTGGATGAAGAACATACACTGTCCAGCTAGGTCAGAGACCCAGACAGGCCTCCTGGAGCCGGTGACATCCAGCAGGGCTGAGGGCACAGCTTTACCCCTGGGAGGATGAGCACTTTCAGCCCCACAGGCTGTGGCTGCCCACCTGGGGAGCAGCTCTGCTGAAAAGACCCAGGGCTGGTGGGCATGAGCAGCAGTGCCCCGGCAGCAGGGATGGCCAATGGCATACTGGGTCACAGCCAGTAGCTCTTAGAAAGAGAGGAATCATCCTCCCTGCTCAGCACTTGTCAGGCCATACCTGGAAAGCTGTGTCCAGTTTCAAATTCTCAGTAAAAGAAAGCCATTGGCAAAAGGGTTCAGTGGAGGCACAACACAATGGGTGAGAGGCTGGAGCACTTGCCCTGTGGGCAGAAGCTGAGAGTCTGGAGATGGCTGTGGGACTCCTAACAGCAACCTGCTCAGCCCTGCAGGGAGAGCATCAAGAAAGCAGAGTGGTGTGAGAGACAACAGGCTTAAACTGAAAAAACAGAGGATCAAACTGGCCATAAGGAAAATCTTTTTCCCTGTGAGGAAGCCAGGCAGTGGAACAGCCTGCCCAGGAAGGCTAGGCACTCTTCATCTCTGGGGATAGCCAAAATCCAGCTGGACTCAAAACCCAACACTGAGCAGTCTGGTCTGATCTAAAAGCTGACCCTGCTTTGAGAAGGAGGCTGGAAACATAACCTGCTGTAGTTACTTCCAACATGAACTATCCTTTGATCCTTTGATTTATGCACCTCTCCTTTGAATATCATTTGAGAAATTCTTATTTTTGTAAGTCTTTTAAACATCCTTGCCTGATGCACCCTATGCCTTGAAAACTACAGCAGAGAGAATGCAATTCTTCTGACTGAACTTATGCTACCTATCTAACCTTTGGGTGGCTAATTGACAGCACTCTTATGCTGGGCATATTTCAGGGGCTGCCAAATGCAGGGCATTGTTCATAACAGGATTTTGGAGGTAACCATACTGTTTTGGGCAGAAGAACACTTGGGCATGTTGTTGCAAATTGGCCACATCACCTGATATGGAGCCAGGCAGTGGACTCTGGCCATTGTTACTAGCTAGGACAGATTTAGCCTGTTTGGGCCTCTCAATGGGATCCCTGAAGGATCTTCTCTAGCAAAATTTGCTTCCCTAAATTATGTAGACATGGGATCCATATCTAAATTATGCTAAGCTGCAAATGTTCATGGACATACAGATGACTTGTTGCAGCAGCCTTATTCTCTGAACAAGAGGGGAGATTCAGGAGGGTGATGAGGTGCTCTCTGAATCCATGGGGTTTCTGCAGGAATCGATTTCCATTCCAGATTTTGTGCATCTCCTCTGAATTTGGTCCCCTCTCAGCTTATCCACTGCTTAGAGAATGCAAGGAGTTTAGCTCATTACTTGGCCATAATTCTGTGTAGGAGATAAAAGCATTTCAAGTCCAGCTGTAATACGTGCTGAAGGCTCTTCTGAAGAATGAAGTCTTATACGGCATTGTGGAACTCACATCACATAGAACAAGGAGAGGTAGGAAATAATTCTCACGCATGTGGTGAATTCTCACATTGATAAGGAAGCCAACAACTTGAAAGAATCTGTAGGAGATGCTGAGAATTTCAACAAAACTAAGGAAATAACAGGGATTTCAAGGAAAGCAGGACATTCAAATTCATGCCTTGCTTTTTTATTTCTTTTGAAAATCAGACCTGGAGAGTACATGAATCAAGTATTAGAAATGAGCACTGGGAAAAGAAATATATACCCTAGATGTATACCTTTTCTTCTTTGAATAACACTTTAAAACCAAAAATACTCAATGTTTAAAATATCTCCAGCAATACGCAGAATTTGCACCACAGAAAATGATAATAAAAAAATCTGAAACCAGTTGGTATCTCAGAGCTCTTGAACAACATTCAAAGATGGAAGGTTATAATAAACAGCTAGATACAATGGAATATAATATTGCAAATCCATCACACATTTGTTCCCTTAAACTTGTTTCTTTTTAATATTATTTAGCACCATTTTATCTATAATTATCAAGTGGGAGACTTCAAAGAGATGAGTGTATTAAAGTGGATTTTTCTGGTCCTCCTTGGTTATTAAAAGAAATAAAATAAGGGAAATCATAGGCAGATCATTAAATGTAATAACAAAGCAATGGAAAAGATGAAGGCAAGACATCTGTTTCATGCAGGATTTATATTTAGTGCTGAACAGTAGGGATTTTTCCCCTGTAGTTCTGCAGATCAGGTCACTGGAGAAGTAGAGGGTTATAGGAACATCTGTAGTGGGATACAATATTATTTAGGTTTGAAATTGATGAATTGTGAAACATTGATGAAAATGAAGAGTGCTGCAAATCACTGCTGTTGAATCCTTTTTGATCATAGTGAGAAGCTGACAATTGGAAAGAAGCTAGCTACTTTCTAGAAATATATTGTTACAGTTTGGCTTGAAAGCTCTTTTTGTGAGTCATTCCATCTCTTCTGTAGTCATTATTAGAATGGCTTGAACCAAACCTGTTGATTTTGACAACCCTGAACTTTGTGAAAGTCCTTATTTGAAATCAAAACTTCTTTACCACTTGGGATCATTTCAAATAATAAATATTTAAAGATTTCTCCATATATTCATGTTTTATAAATTGAGACTTAAATTAAGTAAAAGCCAGCATGGTCTTATGAAATGCACAGAAATTAAGCTATTATGGAGCAAAACAAAACACTCAGTATTATACTGTGTGTTTAATTTCAGAGTAGGTTACTCCAGATTAGTTTCATATCTGGATAGGAACAAAACTGAATCCCATGTGTAGCTTTGTGTCAATTGTCAGAATGAGGCTTCTGGAAGGAGATGTATCCACTGGGGCATATGTTTGATATGATTAGTCTGTACAGTGAGAGGGCAGTGTTCTCTCCGGGATATTAGCTAGTGTCTCTGCAGATAACATCCCCATTGCTGCTGTCTTCTTGGCTCAGGTTGCCATCAAGTTGACTATCAGCCAAGAAAATGGGTCGCCCTTCCGCCAGGGCAGAGAGCTTGGTATGAACATGAACAGTTATGTAGCATGGTTACCATTGTATGTGGTGAAAATTAGATGCTGATCTGCCAGCAAAAGCAAGACACAAGCAAGAAGTAGTTCTGTTTACAATATGATCAGTACACTGAAGCTAATATATTTTTAAAAGAAGTTTCTAAATCACCCTCTCTCTTCACTCATTATGTACAGTAAAAATTGGCATGTATTTTTAATTTTATTTTGATAAATGGCTTAATATGTATTTGGTAAAATTGTCTTTTATCTGCTCATTGGCTACATAGATTTTACAAGGAGCTTCTGGACCTACTACATCTTCTAACATCTCTTTCAGTAATGCAAATATCCAGCCTTTTGATATTGGCGCAGATATCAGAAGAAGATATATGTGGAGCTTAGAAGTGATTACATCTGCTTAAAATAATGCAGATGGGATATTCATTAATGGGATATTTGGAAAAATGAGAAACTGATTAACCTATTTACATTTTAGATGTTTTCTAGAGCATTTGAAATCCCCTACATAATTACCCTGATGATTTATTAATGGATAAGAACAAGGCTTAGAAAAGAAGGTGATACCTTTATACACAGTGATATACCTGGATATACTAGCTCTGACAGTCCTAAATTATCATTCAGAAGCCACTGATGTCAAGTACAGCTTGAGAACTGTTGCTGTGAGTTAAAATGACTATGGGTCAGAGTGGGACTTGAGTCTAGCTTGAAAGAAAAAGGTGGTTGCATTATAAGGAGCAAGAGGGAATGTTAGAATAGAACAGATGAGAAGATTGATAACTCCCATAGGTCAGAAGGACGGACAAATAATTGTTGCTGAGAAGAGAAGGCTGCGTGGAGACCTCATAGCAGCCTTCCAGTATCTGAGGGAGGCCTATAGGGATGCTGGGAAGGGACTTTTCATTAGGGACTGTAGTGGCAGGACAAGGGGCAGTAGGTTAAAACTTAAAAAAGAGAAGTTATATTAGTTATAAGGACGTATTTCTTTCCTTGGGAGGGTGGTGAGGCACTGGGATGGATTGCCCAGGGAAGTTGTGAATGCTCCATCTCTGGCTGTGTTCAAGGCCAGGTTGGACAGAGCCTTGGGTGACATGGTTTAGTATGAGGTGTCCCTGCCCATGTCAGGGGGGTTGGAACTAGATGATCTTAAGGTCTTTTCCAACCCTAACTATTCTATGATTCTATGCAACACAGAAGATTTAGCAGGCGGTGAGAACCATATTTGCCATCACACTAACACTACAGAATCCATTATTTTTGTACTGAACACTCTTCCATTCTTAACAAATGAGATTTTCTTAATATACTTATTGATAGATAATAATCATGAGCAGCACATATACTTCGAATATCCTAATTTCCTTGCTTTCTTAGTATTTTCTATGTATCATAGAAATAGAACTTAGAAGTAGCAAAGTTGCAATCAGTAGCCACATACAGATATAGCTATACTTACAATCTCTACCTATCTAAGTATAGCATATTTTCATGGATAGCCACTCTACATTAAAAAAAGTTTTGCCAGTGTGACATTTCAAAGGCTCAGATTTTCTTTCTGTAACTAAATTGCCTACAGTTGGTTTCTATAAACTTCAGCAGAAACTTATAATATTCAACTTACAATCAGACTGAATCTCCACTTGGTCTGAGATGCTGTAGATTTTCAAACTTTATAGAACGACTACTAAGTAAACCATTCTAACTTTCTAATTTTTTACAGTAATTTTCCTTGCAAATTCAAGGTTTTTCATCAATTATCAGAGGAAATGTCTAAACTGAAGTATAAGAGAGATTTCTCATGGACAGAAAATACAACTGCTTATTATCAGAAATACTGACAAAGAAAAGGAGAAGAAATCTGTTATTAGAAGCCAGTAGTCACAGACTATGCATGCTGGTCCATAAAAGCAAAGAGGGGAGTGACCTTAAGAATGTAGTGACAGAAGGAAAGGTTTGTGGGGGCAATAGGCTTTAGCTCAGAGCACCGAGAGGTGCGTGGCTCACAATTTGGAAGGGGCAATGCATCAAGAATATTTAAGAAAACTGCTACATAATTCTGCCAGCATACAGACATGGATCTGTATTCTGCTTACTTCAAAAAAATAAGGAGATCTAATATCTAAGAGGTAGATACTGAGAGAATATTCTGGAAGATAAACTGTGTATTTACTATGTCTTTACATCTTCTCTGGGCACCTGCTAGTAGCTGTGGTCAGAGAGTAAAGCCCCTTGCTGAGAGCTGTTGTGGCTCTCCTTACAATTCTAGGTACTTGTCTGATTGATTTTGCAGGTTGAGTTGATAGAGGACACAAATTTAGAGGTC
>JAOEHX010011905.1:4732-18046 GCA_025448015.1 Bolborhynchus lineola
GGTTGGACATAGCCTTGGGTGGCATGGTTTAGTGTGAGGTGTCCCTGCCCATGGCAGAGAGGTTGGAACTAGATGATCTTAAGGTCCTTTCCAATCCTAACTATTCTATGATTTTATGTCTAGCAAACAAAACTGGTGGTTTCATTGGTGGTTGAAACAGACCTTACTATATTTAACGTTTAAGTTACTGTGCAAATTAAGCTCATTCAGAATGAAACATATTTCACTGTTTTTGAGTTTCTGGCCTAGTAGGGAACATGCTGGCTCATCATTTTCATCTGCTGATGGAATGCTTTCTATCTTTGTTTCAGCACAGTCAGCTTCTGCATTAAAGAAGTGCCTTTTCTGTTAAGCATCTGTGGATGTATTTGTTATTTAGGGTATAAAAAAAACCCCACCTCCTGCTTGCAAGAGTAAATTCCATAATAGTCCTTCTGCTAACTACTTTTTAGATTTTTCTGCTTTTTCAAAAAGCCTTTAAATTTTCATTAAAACTGAAATGGTCAAATAAACTGTATCAATACTAAGGGCTTTATTATGCTCAAGACTACATTAATACAAATAATGCTTGTGTTGAAATCCTACTGCAAAAGCTGAAATGCAATGCTAAGTATAACCTTCATATTCTGAAAAGAAATAAGCACTGTTTTATTCAGATCGAAGTGACAATATAGGAATGATTTGTGGATCTTTTATTACATTTACAAGTTTCTCCATGTTTCCTCTACATATACCGAGTTAATGTCTAAACTTGAACACACTGTCTCTGCACTTTGCTTCTCAAATCTTTGTACTGTTAGATTCAAAATTCTGACAATTAGTTACTTGCACATGATTCTTGATGTAAGTCATAATTTTTACCTCAGTCTGGGAAAGAAAAAGAAACCAAACACAAACAACTTCATAACTAAAAAACTCCCGAAATGCCTAAAAAAATCCCAAACCAAAAGGAGTAAACTCAAATTAATTCTATATAGTTTCTGCCAGTTTCTTAGGGTAATACCAATTTAAAATTATTTTCAGCCTTTCATGGAAAAAACAACTCTGCACTGGTTAGATAAAATAGTTAAAAATAATTATATGAGTTATATAATAGTTAAAAAAAGTTATATAAGACAAACAGGCATCTCATATAGATATATAAAAAATAATAAAAATTGTATCATTATTGTACAAGGCCTCATTTGAAGTGCTGTTGACAACCTCCATTACCAATGTTAAAAACTGGACAAGGAACAGGATGACCAGGAACAGAAAACTTGTTTTCAAGGGGAAATGAAATTCACAGAATAAAACTCAGACGATAGAGGTTACTACAACCAGAGAAAGGAGTAAGGCAGTGTCCTGGGTTCAGCAGTAGCAGTCATTTTTCTCCTTCTTAGTAGCTGGTGCAGCGCTGTGGTTTTGACTTTCAGCCTGGGAGCAGTGCTGATAACACTGATGTTTTTAGTTGCTGCTCAGTAATGTTTACTCTGACCAAAGACTTTCTGAGTCTCATGCTCTGCCAGGGAGGAGGGGAAGCCGGGAGGAAGCAGAGACAGGACACCTGACTCAAACTACCCAAAGTGGTATTCCATACCACAGCACGTCATACTGAGTATATAAACTGGGGGAAGTTACTTGGAAAGGCTAGATCACTGTTCAAGTCGGGGTGGGTACTGGTCGGTGGGTGATGAGCGGTTGTATTCTCTTCCCTTGCTATTTCCCTTTTCATTATTATTATTGGTGGTAGCAGCAGTAGTTTGTGTTATACCTTAGTTACTGGACTGTTCTTATCTCAGCCTGTGAGAGTAACATTCTTTCAATTCTTCTTCCTATCCCTCTGGGAGTGGGGGTAGGAAAGTGGGGGCAGTGAGCGAGCAGCTGCATGGTTCTGAGTTACTGGCTGGGCTTAAACCACAACAACAGTATCCTTCATACTTTTATGAACATGATGCAATGCTACATATGCTTTAGGTCTAGTGAAATATTGGATGTGTAGATGTTCCTTCAAAAGCAAAAGATTAAAATAACTACATTTGTGGGAGAAAGAAAATAAAACAACCCCCTGAAAAACAACCCACACAAAATAAAACCATCCCGTAGTTCAAATAGGAAATTCTGATTTGCAGGTGGGATTCAGCCACTAACTCCAATTCATCCAATGTGCAGCAAACATGAAGGTAGATTTTGCCCCAACTCTACCTCCAATCTTAATCTGCTGCTCCATACACAGCTATATCACTAATCCCAAATTCTTCCTCATCCTTCTATTGTAGTTGACAAAGAACTGGTGGAAGGACTAGGGTAGAGACAGTCTGAACTTTATGGCAAGGGACCAATACATGAAATTGTGCACCAGAGCAAGTTTTTTCCTTCTATTTTTCTTTACAGAAGAGTTTATTTTCTTTTTTTTTTTTATTTTCCTTTGACATCTCCCTTGCTGATAGCAAAGGGTCTGCTAAGAACACAAACATGACCCACTGAGAGGAAAGAGGGAAGACTGTTTCAAGCCTCACAGTGTATGAACAGATTAATAATACCTCACACTTCCTTTCTATTAGAGGCCATTTCCAGCTGAGTTTCTTAATGAAACAAACAACTGGAAAAGGACTATTTGAAGGTTGGCTAAGATGGTGATAAAATTGTTAATGAGAAAGTGAAGCTCAATGGAATATAATCACAGGAGCCTCAGTTAAATCCTTGCCAGACCTCCCCATGATCAGGTAAGAAGTTCTTGAAACTGTAACTGTAAAAGTGAGAAGCATTATTATACCAGTTCTAGAACAGTTATTAGTCACACTAATTTAAGTTTGTATTAGTGTTTGCCTTTTCAATTTATTTTTGCAAGGCCTCCAATTTCTTATTCAGAAATTGACATTTTTTTCTACAATATGTGAATGACCTTCTTGGTGCAATCAGCAATATTCAGCTGGCTGATCCGCACAATCTAACATTGAACTAGCACAGCCAAAGTAGAGGCAGGACCCCAGGTCTCTCCATGACAGAGAACACATCACTTTTTTGGGAATCATGGCGCTTAATTTTACTGTTCATAGAAAAAAATATATTTAAAGTGTTTTTTCCTTCAGGGCAAAAACTAATGCATTCCCAATGAAAGTAAAGTAGTATCAGAGTTTTCCCTTAGCACTTATAGATGTTCAGTATCCCAGGAACTTATACACAGCATTTCCTTCCATCTCCTTCCTGCCTCTTAGAAGAGACAAGGGGAATATGTAGAAAACAGGATGCTCTCAAACATGCAGTTTTCAGATGTAGTAAAACTTCTTGTCCCTGCTATCGTGACGGATCTGAAAGCATCACCTTACGGTTACTGCAAAATTATCTCAGTTTCTTAGATCAGTGTTAGCTTTCATCTCAAGTCGATCAAGCACAGGGCATTTTGCCACAGTCTGGATAGAAATCTTATATATCTATCACTTCCTTGAGGTACCTGAAAATCCTGTTTGGCTTCCACTAGTATTAATGACGCAGAAGTGCCCATACTCCCAAAGACTTTTCCAGATAAATAGATAGGAAACCAATTTAAACTTGCCTTTGTCCTACTACTTGAATAATACAGAAAATGCTATCTAATGCAGGACACAGCACCGAAACAACTTTTTAAGCATCTATTTCATAAATATGCCAAAACATTAAGCTGCCTGATTGACAAGGGCTTCAGACAAAAGACTTTAACCCATACCATTTAACACTTATATGTTCACAAGAATATTTTCATATTTTAACTGCTGTGAACCACGCTTTAAAAATAACTATAGATTGCACTGAGATTTTCCTGTGATTTAGCTCCAGTTTCCTATTTTTTATTCCAAAATGCCAATAAAAATACTGTTCCCTGTGCCAATATATCTGGCTCATCTTTAGCATAACAGCTCTCTGCCCCTGCATGCTCATATCAGAAAGACACCAACTTCACCCTAGCATGTCTGACCTCAATCTCTCTGTGACTTGTTGTATTTTGAGTTAGTTGATTAAATATAGTAATTTATTTGTTTCAGTATGACCAGTGAAGTTCTGCATGCTACATATTTTCCTCTCAGCTTGCCACAACATAAGCCACAAGCAGCTTGATTATCTGACTTATTACGTTCACGCTAGTAATAGTATGAACCTAGTAAAAGTGAATCAGGGATAAAAATAGTCCCAAAAATAATTTCCTGGGATTTCCTGGGTTCAGTTAGTATTAAGAAAGAGCTCATAATAGCAAGAAAATTAATACTGTGGGTGACCTCCAGATGGATGTTTCATTTTTCTAAATATAAACTGTCACAAGCCTTGCCATGAAAAGCAAAAATAGACCCAAGCTTAGCTAAAACTCTTAAAAACAAATAAACAAACAAACAAACAAAAACCCACAAAGAAAAGTTTTTTTTTTTTACTTTTCTGGGAGTTAACTTCTTCACGTTTACTAAATTAGTAGACAGTGTCATGAAGGATTATGACAGATACATCATATATCTCACTTTGTAAGAATTTTCTACAGCAAATATCTGTTAGTCACACTGAGCTGTCTTAACTGATTTTACAGTTTATAATCTCCTAGACTTCCTCCTCAAATTATAGGATAGAAGGCACAGATTTCTGCACAGCTTGATGAGGGTTCTTGCTTACAATGTGAAATAGCTCAACTTGATCCCACAGCAAATCTCTGCCTTTTCTGGAAAAGTTCATGAACTGAATAATGAAGAGTGGCTTCTTATCAGTTCCAGATACACAGCATCTAAACGAATATGCACCTGTCTGATTTTATTATTTTATTCAGTTTTCAGCTAGTTACTGAAATAATTATCTTTTACTTGCCATAGAAAATGTCTACCCCACCCTATGAAGACACACAATGGGAGAATAATTTCATTAACCAGTTAACTTCCTTATCTACAAGGAGTGAGCAACAGCTCAGAAATATCACAGGAAAATATGGAAAATTCAACTGAAAGGCTTCCTTTTTCAACACTCCATCAGATGGAGCAGATTTTTCTATTTATCTCCAAGTTCTCATACAGCCATTACTTAATAGACTTTTAAAGTGTACAGTCTAATGCCTATGAAAATGACTCAGGGCCAACATTTCTAAAATATCAGCCAGTGACAGAAATAAATCATATTTCCATGGATGACTTTATTTCCAGTTCAAAAACAAAATGCATTTTTTTCCCTTATTGTGAACCATGAAGTTTTCCTTCATCCTTAAAGCCAACAGATTTTGGATTCCTTCTCCCTTTCAAGTCTATGCAGATAGCATGGTACAAAAACCATTTTTTAATCTCACTTAAGTAGAAGTTAAAAGTTTTGATTCATTTTTTTCTTCAAGTTGGTAAATGAATCTCTAGAATGATGACACTTTTAAATCATCTTGATTAAGAATATACAGAAAGAAGCAAGACCTACAATACTGTCAATATTCTAGAAAGACAGGCTTTAAGTATATGTTTTCTACAACAAAGGCAAAACTTCAGGTGTTATACCAGAGAAAAAGTTAGCCTGAGACCACAGAGATACCTTATTTTTACTGGCTTCCAAACTGATGAGATACTTTACTGTTGCAGTGTTTAGTTTCACTTACCATAAAAATATGGAACTCAAAAGTCATTCATCAAGCGGAGATTTGGGAACATTTACATTTCTCTTGTAGTTTAGTTGTCAGAATTTTTCTGCCAGTGGGTATTTCTAAATATGGAACTGCATAGCTGATATAAATAGCTTCATGTTAGATTTCCAGTTAAGTTTGCATTGTTCTAAAATAGTACTAGTTTTGTTAAAACTAATTTGAGCTGCATATTAGAAAAACAAAGTGATTGCTTCGACAGGCATTTGTGCTTGCAACTTTAAAACAGGCTTGCTTTGTTTAGAGTGATCCTCTCTTTCAGCAGCTTGAACTAAAAATTACATCTTTTCACTACACTGTTTTTAAATAAGCTCAGCAGTACACATTATTAGAGGTACTAATTAATGAAGAGATAGCTAGAATGCTGTCCAAGTTCCAGTTTATATTTTGTCTTTTCCCTGAATTTGATCGATATTATTCTATCAGATAACAGCTCAAAGAACAACAAGATCATAAGTCAGATGGAAACTGAACTGCAGAACAAGCATGCACATAAAATAAGAAATGGGAGATGAAGTTACAAGTAAAAATTATGCTATAGCCCTCAGAGAGCTAAAAAACAGAACAATAACCATGAAAAGCAGCATCCAAATTGAGTTTACCACAGCTTCATGGTACCTACCACCTAACCAAAAAAGGTTTCTTCACTACAGAAGTGGAGAGGCACTGTAAAAGGTTGCCCAGAGAAGTTGTGGCTGTCCCATCCCTGGGGTATTCAAGGTCAGGTTGAATGGGGTTTTGAGCAACTCCGTCTAGTGAAAGGTGACCCTGCTCGTGGCAGGGAGGTTAGAACTAGACGATCTTAAGGTCTCTTCCAACAGAAACCCTTCTATGAAACTGTGACATTGTCTCAAGTGTTTTAACATAGAAAAGCAATATGTAAGAAGGTTAAAAAAAAATAAAATAAAAAATTAAAAAAGGTAAGGACTGGAGTTTTGTTCATACTCATTATGGCATTTAGGAGGCCAAATCTTACTGAGTTTACATCTCAGAATTTGCTATTTGTAGCACTATTTAAAACTGGAGAGGAAAGAGAAAATTACTTATGACAAAGAGCTCATCAGTCTGTTTAGCAATCACAAGAAAGATCAAGGAAGATCAAAAGGTGACTTTATTACAGCACAATTGTCTCAAAGGAAACAAGAGGGGAACAAAAAAAACCCTGGGTAGGAAAGGACTCTATAATATAGTGAAGAAAGCCACAACAAACATCATTGTCTAAAAGATGCAGACAAATTCATATGGGAAGGCATGAATTTTCAATAATGATGTTGGCAAATCACTCAAACTATCAATGAAGGAAGGAGCATTTTTTTAGCTTCTTGAAACCAGTATCATTTCTCATTTGTCTCTGCATCTTCATCAGTAAGCTTGATATAGCACTTCTTTCAGCATGTAAGAATACAGGTATATGCCTAATGGGGCAGCAACAATCTGTTAATATTTTCATGGGTTTTTTCAATGTAGAACATTTCTGCTAAAAAATTAGATTATTTTTTAAAAAAGTTTTACTGCAATCAAGCTTGGGCGTGATGATTTTATGCACAATAAAATCTTAAGAGTTCAATGTCTACAGATAAATGATTTATTCAGTTCAAAAATCAAAATCAGAGGACACACATTCTCCCTAAGATGAAATGAAATTTAAAACTATTTAGTTCAATTAATTGTGGATGGTAAGAAAGCTTTCTGAGAGAGTTTGAGAGAAATCTAAAGAAAACCTAGAACACAGGCTTTAGGCACAAGTTCTTATTAGTTTCTTTTGCTTAAACAAATCATATGACTGCTTAAAAGATGCAAACAACATCATTACTTTTGCCAAATTATGACAAAATTATTACACTGTTATAAAAAAAACTGGTTTTGTGTTTACTATGAGCATTTGGACTTCCAGTCATAGCCCTTGTTATAAATATTTTTAAAAGGAAACACATTGCTGAGCAAAGGCAGAATGAAGCACTAAGCAAGCACACATTTGTAAGGCCAGAGAACTCAAGCCATGATGATTTTTGAGAATTGTGAATGAGTAGTGAAAGAACAGTGTTTTGATGGAAAACCCTCTTTTGCATTTTCATCCCCTTTCCTGCCTCATGTCTGTTTCCTGATTGTTTCTGCATCTTGGCAATTTGAAGGGATTTTTTTTCAAACATGTGAACCAGTCCTTCCCTGATTTGCTGAGCTAAAGAAAAAGTGAAAAAATACTCAACTTCCAATTCTGAGCAATTTGTTCATGATTTGCTTCTTACCAATATTCACTTTAAGCCAGCTCCTGCTTTCACTAAAAGATTGCTACTCCTGCTACTACCAGTTCAGCTGGAAAATCATGTCACTAATGTTTTCAGAATCCTATAGTATTCAGCAAACTGTTAGGAAGATAGAAAACCAAGTGAACTAACCATTTATCTACATTTTTGGTTACTTGCTGCTCCATGGCAGTACTCCAAGCAGAAATAATTGGAAATTATAACACTATGCAAACCTACGATGTATAAATAGATATTCTAGTGTGGCAAACTATCAAACTAATGCATCTAAAAAAAAATGTTCTAATAAGATAAAATTCTCCTGAGTCTACAACGCCCAGTTGGTCCTCTGAAGAACCATGGGTCATTTATATTACAGACATAGTACAGAAACCTTCTATCCAGACAAAGTAAAGCTAGATAATAGTAATAAAGCTTGTAATGCCTCATCGACCCTTTTATTAGACTGAAGAGCATAGAGGGGGCAAGTAGCAAAATGTAGCTGCAAATCCCTAATTTTAGTAATGGAGGAGGTATGAACTATCATACTCATTAGCAAATCTAATTTCTTAATTTGAACAGTCACCAGAAATATCTCTGCTACTGTAGAAACTTCATACTTCACTGAATCTCAATAACTGTATCAGGTATTTGGTTTTAGTTGATTGGTTTGTTTCTCTTTCCTCAGAATTGTAAAAAGCTTCTGCAAATTGTTAATTAAAAAAAAATAATAAATTGTGGTATTTCCAAGTTTCTGGAAACATTTTAAAGCATTACTGAAGCTAATTTTACAACTAAATGCATTACCTTAAGTACTATTCAGTTACATGAAAACAATCTACTTGCATCTGAGTTCAGGTATCACACTGTCAGTTAAGAAAAACATGTTTTTCATCTAACATTCTTCTTGCATTTGAAATAGGTTATATTACATTACCTATCTAGATAATACAGCCCACATAAAATAATTAAAAATGTTTCATCCAGAAGTCTAGCTCCTCTTTGATCTAATGAGAAGAATTAATGTTTCAACCTTTCTACTACTTTTGTAACTGTTGCAAAACCAAAGCTTCATAACACAATGCCATCTTCCTCCCTTCCCACCCAAAAGCAAGTCCTTACTACAGGCAATCCAGACCAGCTTGTTCCTCAGCATCAAAACCTACCCCAGCATCAGCCATTACACTTTAGCTTCCTAAAGGTTTGTTTCATACACTCTTCTATTAGTTAACTAAAATATATATATATTTTTTTTAATTAGGAAGATGCAAAAAAATGCTGAAGACTTTTTTTTTTTTTTTTCAGATTACTGCAGAGCATCAATTGCAGCAAGTAATCCTGCAGTTAAATTGGCTAGTATGAACTACAGCTGCTAGGCAGTTCTATTGAAATTATCTGGACTATAAACATGCAGAAAGAGATTATTGACAGGTGGTATGGCCTTAAGCCTCCTTCTATTTCACCATCCAGCATTAATACACTCTTATGTTACTGCTGCAAAAGGGGCTTCAACTCTATTCCAGCTTCCCATCAATATGCATGTAGCCTATGGTATTGAAATACTCAGGGTACATGACTTTAACCCTGATTTTTCTCTGTGATAAGAACAATTCTCTAGCCTTTAGAAACACACAGTACTTCTGAGGATTCAGTTGGCATTTTAACTGTTTCCTATGGAAATACAGTCTGCAACAACAAGCAAAATATACCATACCAAGCTCGTAAAGTAAACAGATTTACCATGAGACATCATTTCTTGCAGGGAGTAACATTTACACAGATCCTACTGCCCCTCACACTCCTCAAAAATAACCTTGTGTATTTCTAGAAACTGTTAGGACTCCTCAGTAGTAGACTGATCAAGTCTACATATTTATTTCAAAGAATTCTGAAAACCATCAGAGATAGTTCTTGAAGATTTCTACCTTGTCTCTTGCAACTGAGAAAGAACACTCCCTTTAATAGAACAAATGTATGTGCAAGATTTTCCTTCTGCTTTAGTAATCTCTTCTCAATTGGTTTGAGAAAAAGTGAGAAAGATTCATTTTAGTGGCCAGAAAACTAATCTTTCTTTGGCTTTGGATGACAGCTGCTGAGTACAGATCACTAGAATCATCATCCTTCTCCTGGTAAAAGTCATAGAGCACAACAGCAAATTTTGATTCTCAGAAAGTCTCTAATCTGGAGAAATCACATCAACAGCTGAGCTTAAGATCCTGCTATGTTGGTCCGCTCAAGAGATGCCCACATCAACAGCATGTATACAGAAAAGGCATGAAGGAGAATGTAAAGACAATGACATATAATTTATCTTACTTTTTAGTAAAAAATCTGCAATTACATTAACCAAGAAATGAAAAATACAATGATGATTTGACCTTCAGGCAACTATTTAAATATTGTGTTGAATCACAGTATTCTACCTAAAATAGACTTTTCACTGTGATCTATCATCAAGCTTGATTTTAGCTTCATTTTCAAAAGTCTGATTTTACTTTCAAGTGGTGCATGCAATATGTGCAACTTTGTGTATGCATCCACATATATATAAACATATATGTATGTAATATATTATGCCTTGGTCTTGGTTTTGATCATAGCAAAGACCATTAAAACAAGTGTTTATCAAATGGACAATATATTTCATGGTAGAAATAATTTACTTCACTGACTTTAAACAGCTAACAGTCTTTTGCATGTGAAGGATGAGATCTTGGTGGGAGAGAACACTACAGCAGCCAAGTGAACATAAGCACTTTTTATTATGATTTTTTTTTTTCTAACAGATCACAGATTTACAGATGATAGGCTCCACACAGTTCAAGACTACTGTGTAATACTGTGCAAGTACCTCACAGTAAAATTCTTCCGTTAGTGCCAAAACTGCTTTAAACTTAAGAGAATCAGAACAGAACAAAAAAAAAGTAGTTCTGAACTCAGTACATAAACCTGAAGGAGTATAACTGCAAGAAAATCTATGTTTATGCCAGCATAATCAGATATGACCTGTGAAAACATTTTTTAATTAAAACAGCAGTTACAGTACCTTGCATAAGGAGTTGGGCACAAGCTTGTTATATCAGTTTTCTTTTTCATTTCAATTAGGTGGTAATATAAAACAGTTTTACTGCTTTCAGTTAATTTTTCAGGCTGACTGAATAAAGCAAAAGAACTTATGCTGTTCAGAAAAAGAACATTGATATTGGAATATAAGGCCAGGGAGTAAGATTCGCATTTTGAAATACTTTCAGAAAAGCATACAAGATCTGAATCTCATTTTAAAATATGGACAATAAAGAAAAATATATATGGCCAGATACTGTTAGATGTCTTTCAAAGTACTTTTAGGATTCCTCAGATTGCACACTTCATTAGTAAAATCTGTGTAATCTTAGTACTTTACCCACAGAGGCGTAATCATTTGGAAGCTCAGGATAAAGTTTGTTTGTATTCTTTTTAGCTGAAAGAGAAAAAGTAACAACTTACGTAATATACTGTCATATATTATTATATTTCATACACTGCTTTTGTAATACATTTTCAATAGTTATAAAATTACTGCAGTTATCTAAGGAGCAGTACCCAAGAAAGAAACAAGGACTTCGGTTCTGTCCTTGTCTGGAGAAATAAATGAAGTTACCAACAGGAACTGCACATTAAAGCCTCACTTTCAATGATATCACTTTGGTAGTCAAACTGTTACAAAGCCCAAACTCCACCTCCTCTACTCTGCTGTGAGACATCTACCTATTAAAAGATAATGACAACCTAAAAGAGAAACTAAGTTTTCTAGAAACCAGAATTTCTAGGAGTAGCACTAGCAGTTTCTAGTAGGACTTTTGTTTTTACTGAGAAACTTCACTGTATCATGGGGCTTCTAAGTATGCAATAAACATGAATGGTTTCCTTTGAACACTTATATCCTTAAATAACTACACAAACACTATATACAGCAAATCAAACAAAATATTTACCTTTTAATGCTCATGGCACTATCCCAACATACTTTCAACGTTTGCCCAAGTTTCTACAGAGACAGCTACTACTATAATAACTGCATAACATTCATTAGCCTCAGTGTCTAATTTTATTTAGAGAATAAATTAATGATTATCAAAATGTTTTTAACCTGGTGGTGTTGGTCTAACAGTGGGTTTAGGTGGTTCAGGTCTCAACGATGGTCTAGCAGATGGGTCATTTACCTAAAATGTACAAATTTTAATAAAAAATTTGTATCACACCTGGAAGTAGATTGTGACTTCAGAGCCTATAGGTAGGACAAGTTACACTAGAAAAAAACCCCATAAAAATCACTCTTTCTCCAATGAAACTATATGACCTCCAGAAGCACACTAAAGAACTAGTGACATACATAACTGTAATGTAATTCACCATGGTTTAACAAAGATGGAAGTAAATTACTGTCTATCTGTAACAGCAACATCTACAAGAAAACATCTACCGTCTTAGTATGACCTTGTAAGTATGATTGTTTAAATGGAATCAAAATAGAAAAGAGTATACACATCAAACCTGGTATTAACTTAATTATTATTAAACCCACATGTTATTTGCAGATTAACTTGATTAGGAATAGTTGAACAAACTTTTCTAATCATCACCTCAGATCTGATTATGCACTATTGTAAAAACAAGGATGTACTTTGTTATCCCAGGATAACAAAGGATGCAAAGCAAAACCAACAACATTCTTGTCCACAAGAGCCTACCAGGGCAATATTTGAATGAATCTATTACTCATATGAAGCATCTGTAATGTGTTTAAGCATCCAATAGTGAAGAATGGCACATGAACATCAACATTACTACTGACCAGGAGGAGCTCAGGAGCAGAGAAAGCCTATGTGAAAGAGAGGTGCACAAACCCTCCTTTGTTCCCTTACAGCTTTTCCTGGATTATTTTTTTGCTCTTCATTTTCATATACTTCAGTGAAGGAGGCTAGAGTTTCATAAAGATCTTCTGCTTGTGCAGGAAAAGGCACATCACCAAGCAAGATGGCACTAGCACGAATATCCTGTCCATAAAACCTGATACAGAAGATAAAGGTATTTGATCATCATTACATTCCAGTATCTAGATAAATTAATCTTGTGCAAATGTTTCCCTCCCCTCCCTGTCCCTGTATTTCTCCTACTGATCATATATTGAGAAGAGACAGAATTAATTCAATGATGTAAATCTGGAATAATAAGTAATTGCAGCAAACCTCAATGCCTATCTACCATCTTACTTCTATCTATTTTTTGTGAGTAGTATTTTGTTCCTGGTCACACAGTATAAATCAGCTAGAACTTTTGAAAGTAAATCAAACAGCAAAAATGAACAGAATCATAGAATCATAGAATCATAGTACCATAGAATAATTAGGGCTGGAAAGGACCTTAATATCATCTAGTTCCAACCCACCTGCCATGGGCAGGGACACCTCACACTAAACCATG
>JAOEHX010011909.1:1478-15206 GCA_025448015.1 Bolborhynchus lineola
ACAGCTTGGTGTCATTGGCAAACTTGCTGAGGGAGCACTCAATCCCACTGTCCATGTCACCAACAAAGACATTGAAAAAGAGCTGTCTCAACACCAGTCCCTGAGGGGCTCCACTTGTTACTGGTCTCCAGCTGCACATTGAGCTGTTGAGTGTAACTCTTTGCCTGTAACCATCCAGCTAGTTCTTTATCCACCGAGTGGTCCACCTATCAAATTGATGTCTCTCCAAGTCAGAGACAAGGATGTCATGCAGGATAGTGTCAAATGCTTTGCACAAGTCCAGGTAGATGTCATCAACTGCTCTACCCCTGTACATCAGTTCTGTAGCTTCATCATAGAAGGCCTCGGGATTGGTCAGGCAAGATTTCCCTTTATTGAAGCCATGCTGGCTGTCACCACCTATGTTTCTCATGTGCCTTAGCAAGCCTTCCAGGAGAATCCGCTCCAAGATTTTACCAGGCACAGAGGTGAGACTTACTGGTCTGTTGTTCCCCGGCTCATCCATTTTCCCCTTCTTGAAAATGGGGATATATTTCCCTTTTTCCAGTCATCGGGAACTTCCCCTGACTGCCATGATTTTTCAAATATGATGGACAGTGGCTTAGCAACTTCATTTGCCAGCTCCTTCAGGACCAGCAGATGGATTTCATCAGGTTCCATGGACTTGTATACATTCAGATTCTTTAGATGATCTCGAACCAGAACCTCTCCTATGGTGGGCCCATGGTCTTCATTCTCACAGTCCCTGTGTCTGCATTCCAAGACGTGGGAGGTGTGGTCAGAGCATTTGCCGGTGAATACTGAGGCAAAGAAGTCATTAAGAACCTCAGCCTTCTCGAAATCTAGGGTAGCCAGTTCTCCTGTTAGCTTCCAGAGAGGGCCCACATTGTCCCTAGTCTGTCTTTTATTTGCAATGCAATTACAGAATCCCTTCCCATCATCTTTCACATCCCTAGCCAAGTTTAATTCTAAGTGGGCCTTAGCCTTCCTAACCTGGTCCCTTGCTTCCCAGACAACATCCGTGTATTCTTCCCAGGCCGCCTGTCCTTGCTTCCACCTTTTATAATCCTCTTTTTTCCTTTGAATTTTCCTCAGCATGTTCTTATGCATCCAAGGAGGTCTCCTGGCTGTTATGTGCATCTGTTTCTTCATTCTCAGAATGGTTGCAGAAAAAGGTTTTCTGTCGTTGCCTAGAATATGACTGCTCTGTAGCACTACTTCATGATGAGTACTTTTGCGGGCATTTGTAAATATTTTGTCTGTATACTCTGCATCTACCATGTTGTCTTGCTTCCTTTGTATCTACTATAATTCCATCTTGTAATAATTTTGCTTTCTCAAAGCATTTATTCAATCCTTCAGCAGAGCCCTTTAAGGTTATGGAAGTAAACACTTCATACTAAGATTTTAATTAGACACTTATTTTCAGCCTATGTGAATTTTTCCATGATTTAGTATTTTTTCAGTCTTTGAAGTTATTTCGTAATTCATCTGATTGTATTTAGTTTTACCTTTTAGTTTAATGACTTTCAACTAAAAGTGCAGACTAGAGCTCTATACTTCGAAATCTTAAAAAGGAATTTGAGACAATATGGTCTTAAATGCTTCATCCCAAAATCCAGCTCTTAAGCTTTCATAAAAGCTGAAACAAAGCCTGTCTGAGCTGGTATATAGGAATTTATTGCAACCCAAATAGCAAGGACTTCATTGGGAGATTACAGTTGTCTCTGCTACTTATGCAGGTAAGATTTACTGCATCTGCAAAGGTATTAGTAGTACAAATTCAAGTGGTCATGCTTTAGAGAAAAAGATTTTTGATGCTGACATCCCCCACTAGGAGAGCACAAGATTTACTTTAGGAGAAGATGACAGGACTGAATAACAGGAACACCAAGGGACTGGGAATACAAGGCAAATAGGCACAGCTAGGAGGTCATTTGGAAAGAGATCCAGCTGGATGCAGCTGGTGTGAGGTCACAATGGCAAATCTATCATCTGTCCACCAGCAGAGAAAAGACGCTGGAGACTGGACTGACTTCAAAGTACCTGTAGTAGTAAACAGTTTGAAAAAGGTTGACTGAACTGGAAACTGCTATTCTATCTTTATTTCTCTGCCCTTACTCCCCATTCCTGTTCCCAAACCCATCATTTCCTCCTTTGTTAGTCCTTCCTTTTTCCACTTCCAATTTTAGATACTGCTTTATGGTGCTTCAGGATAAGCAATGCACAGTTTTTATTCAATAAGTTGCATAAGTAGCTGCTAATATCAACCTTTAAAATAGTCTTTGATCATATGTTTCCAAATGGCTGATGAGACTTATAGTGATTATCTTCCTTTCCTGAAGTTTTTAAGACAGTCTAATAATAACTTACTAGGGAATACAGTGACGACAAGTAGAGAAAGAAGGAAATAAAGCCAAGAGAATAGTCCCTATAAGTTGATGAGGTCCTATGTATATGGAAAATTTTAAAGCTGGGGATTTTTTCTTCTCAGGTATTATTTGTTTTACTTCATATGAGTAAATAACAAAAGTGTCAGTCACCTTGTCCTAGCTTGCCTTCTGTAAATGTAGGAATGTGCATATGGACATATATTTGGAGGAACTGTGATCATTATGCACACCATTATTTGTACTTATCTCCTACACTGCATCTTCCTTACTTTCCCTAGAAGGTTCATTATTAAATTCTAGCTTTTTCCATGATTGTCATGAGCTGTTGACTGGTCACGTTAATGAATTCCGAGTGAATACCCCTAACTCTCTGACATAACTTACCGTGTCCCTGCGATAAGGGCTGTTTTATGCATAGTGCGTAAGAGCATGTGATTCTATAGGGGACAGTTTTACTGCTTTCTCACAGTCCATTTTTGTTATTAAAAAATACACAATCTGGCTCCTTTCCTCCAATCTCCAAACTGCTTTTTTTTTCTGGCCAGTTTCTGGAGGGGAAATCTATCTCTATTATGTATATTTTTTCCTGCATATTTATCTTGACTTTTTTATTTAATATGCATTTGGATGTAAAGTTTACCTCTTGGCTTACCATGAAGCTTATATTCTTTTTGTTTTCAGATAAATGTATAATAGAGATTTCTACAATGTCTGCTGCCCAAACAAATTATCAAAATGCTTTGTTCAAAAAACATTAAAGGGATTTAGGAGCACATACCTCTGTAGGTTTGAAAGCCTTAACAATAAAATATAAGACATATAGTAATTCCATTGAAATTCTATGACCAAGTGTTTTTTTTATTATGCTTTAATCTAGAAAAGTTTGGTCAGAGAAATGCTCATCTTCCTTGTCTTGCTAATTAAGATGTCTCATTACTACTTTTTACTGCCCAAGGAGGGATAAGATGCACACATTTAAGCAATTTGAATAGTGATCCACAAGAATAATAATAAAAAAGAAATATTACTTTCAGGTTTCACATCATTTAACAATCATTTAACCATTTTTTTTTTTTAACTGCAGGACTTATCTTTAGCTATGGAAAAAGACAGATGTATATTCTGTCATCTGGAACTGCATTGAAAATTTTCTTCTTTACACAGAATATCATTTTGTGTTCCTTAAAAGCTTATATAGTATTTGTCATATGCAGTTCATCACATGAAGGGGGTTGTGAGAATCTTATGCAATACACTTTATTGTTAGTGACATTTGCTACTCACTTATGGGAATTGTCTTTATTTATGCTAGTGGACATCTACTAGCATGACAGGACTGGTGGACAGCAAGTTAAGCAGGTCATATAAACAACATCTGCAAATATAACTCATTTATCATACCATATCAAATTTGTCAGAAACACAACCTTTCTGGAAACAAGAAGGAACCACAAAAAAGGTTAACAGATTCAGAATGCTGTTGAAGTCTTAGCAGGTAAGCATGTGCAACAAAGAACTTATTTAATATTTGCCATACTTTATTGTCTCTACTTGTACAGAGTAATTAAATAATGTATTTGCTATTTACCATAGCTGCATGACATCCTATGGTGCAATCATTTTCAATATGAATAAATGTTCTTGAAATCTGCTGAATAGAAAAAATGCACTGGTGTGGAACCAATGAGTTGGAAAGCTCATTCATTACCTGATCCTGTGAAACACAGAATGAGCCCTGTAAGTGGCTATTCTCTCAATTTGTATTTCTCTGAGAATTAAGACTCTCTGTTTATCACCAAATATGTGCAGCATCTTGTGGGATCAGATATTAATAAACAGTGATTCTGGCAAATGAGAATGCTTGAAATTAAAATGTCATTAAGGCTAGCTTTCTTCATCTTTTCTAAATTGCTCTTCTGTAAAACTCAGTTTGAAAACACGAAAAAATAACAGTGTGCTCTGAAGTAAACTCTTATCTGTCAAAACTCTACTGTTCATTTTCACTGTCACTGTAGTTAGATATTCCAGATGTTACTGTGATTTGTTGCTTTTTCACTGACTGGTATACTATCTTATTTAATTAATGATGGAAATGAAAGGTAAATATAATGGAGCAAAGTACAAAGACAGTATGTTGGATGCCTTGATCATGCATATGTAATTTCACTAGTACAACCAGTTTTCTAATTTGCAAATTTAGATTTGCATGCCAATTATCAAATTAAAAGAGAATAGTTGTGAAAGGAAACTTCATATTTGAAAGCTCAGATCATCAATAAATGAGACTAGGAAACATGCACAATACTTGCAGTCATGGTATTACTGAAAACTATATAGATTGAAAACTAATGCATATTACGTTACTTTAATAAGATCTGTGGGATTCTATGTATGGCACTATTGATATAATTAGTACATCTTTAAAGAAAAAGAAACACAATAATTAATGCAACATTGCATTTACCAAGTGCTCATTGAAATACATTTTTATAGATTCTATTAACTTTTGTTACTTGGCTTTTATTACTTGGCTGATTCTCTTGATAGATACATGAAAGAAGTATGTTTACATTTCACAGAATATAGAAGCATTAAATAAATAAGTGGATGTTCATGTAATTTATCCATTTTAATTAGAAATGAAACAAATAACGTACAATCAACTTTTAATATTTTCAAGTCAAGTGTTAGGCATATTGCTCATAAAGGAAAATATTTTCAAAAATAGTAAGTTAACTGTTCCTGCCAGGTAGCTAAAAAAGGTCTAGAGAGAGACAAAATATGAAAACAAAAGTAATGTCAGCTGAATATTTAATGTACTGAAAGGAAATCAGATTTTATCAGCATCTCAGTTGCATATGGCAGCTTCGCAGAAAAAAATAGCTTCTTGAAAATTAGGTTATACTATGTGCATTTTTCTGAGAATTTTCATGAAAAAATATTGTCATAAAATTCAAATGATTTCTGATCATTTTAGGTAAAAAACCCCTCTAAATATATATCTTGAGTTCATCTTCTTATCTTGACTTCACAAA
The DNA here is from genome assembly GCA_025448015.1 of Bolborhynchus lineola. Taxonomy (NCBI): domain Eukaryota; kingdom Metazoa; phylum Chordata; class Aves; order Psittaciformes; family Psittacidae; genus Bolborhynchus; species Bolborhynchus lineola. The sequence goes on from JAOEHX010011909.1 coordinate 6,907, forward strand.
TTTTTTAGATTTTTACTTTTTAAATTAGGCTGTATTTCCATTGAAGTTAGGTTTTCCTTCTCTGCTTCTGTGGTGTGATGTAATGCCAGACAGCAACTAAGCACCACAGAGCTGATCATTCCATCCCACCAGTGGGATGAGGAAGAGACTCATAAGGTAGAGGTGAGTTGAGACAAGAACAGTTCAATAGGCAATAGGTAAAGTAGATTATTTACATACAAATAGCAGAAAAGGCCTTGGCTCTGTGTAAGCACTTACCAACAGTAACTGAAACATCTCTCTTTTTTCAGCAGTGTTCCCAGCAGAAATCCAAGACATAGCCTCATGTGAGCTAATATTAACTCTACCCCAGACAAACCCAGTACAGCTTAGCATTGAACAGAAGAGAACAGAGGCTTCTGAAAGTAAGTTTGAGTTGCTGTTTCAATTTGCCTTTTGTTTCTCAGGCTAACTGGAAAAATATCCAGTTCAGAGTTCACAGATATCTACTTCCTTATTACTAATATCTGACCACTTCTGGAAAATAAGACCCAAGTGGAAAAAAAAAAAAAAGGATGAATGTTACAGAAGATAGTATTTTTCCTTGCCATAATTAACTACAGTTACATCTGCAACAATTGTTTGATGAGCATCCTGGAGCAAAGTAAAACTAATGTTTCCTTTTCCCCTTAAAGATTTCTTTTTCCCCTGCATAACTTAGAAAATCTTTACATAAAATTGTTGTTTCAAAAAACTGATGTTATAGTAACAAGAAGCTACCCTGCTGTGATGTTGGCAGCAATTCTGTTTCTTTCTGTCAGAGGCAAAATAAATGAAATGCTTTTGTGATGAAAAAAAAAAGAAATCACTCCAGTTATAATAGTCTTGGTAAGTTTGGTGATGTGGAAAAAGTCTTATTTCAAACCATTTTAAATAAATAAGAATATTTGAATTAGTTGAAAATGGACTGGTAAGAACAATATTCTGATATTTAACAGAATTGCAGTCATACTTCTGTAAAAGGAGACAGCTTTGAATCTTACAACCTCTGTCTCTAGGATGGCCTTTTCCACTTGGATTTAAAAAACACCACTCAGAAAGAAACTTTTTAGTTCATATTCCATTTCCTCAGAGCTCATGCCTCTGAAAATTTCCACAATCAACATAGAATTCAAGTAATTGCTTTTCCTGATAGGAATCTTACCAGAAAGTGTTGTAGAAGAGCATAGACAGTTTCTGAATGCATTGTAGGTAGTTATTGGGTATTACTACTGAATTGTTTTCAAGACCATCATTTTTACTCAATGTTGGTTATTTTTCTATATTTGAGAACATCAGAAATCGTATTTCAGCAGCAAGCAAGTCTTCAGTCTTTAATTAGGCAAGATAACATTGTATCACCAGTTGTATCAGCATAATAGAAGTTTGCTGAAAGAGATATGGTGCTCTCTATCTACTGTATAATTTTTGAGGCAAGCTCACAAAAAATATTTATGCTTTTCACAATTTAAACATATTTAGAGCACCTGTTTCTTAAAAAAAAAAAAAAAAAAGAGAGAAAAGAAATATTTATTTATTTTTAAACACAGAAAACAAAACCCCAGAAAAGTTTACACTGCTGAAAGACATGTATGAATCTGAAAAACTAAGCATTTCAAGAAGCAAATCCTTCACTGGGGTCAGGTAAAATACTTTGAAATCTCATTAGAGTCATATTTGCATCATTAACTACCTATATACCTTTAATGTGAATAAGGGGTAAAATATTTAGGTACACCTAAAAATTGGAGTGAGGTGTTGTTTGTATTTTAGACTCTAATTAGTATTAAAACATAGTCCTAAATGAAGTAAAAAGATTATATGACAACTGTCCAAAAGTTCACAGATGACATATATCTATGTAAATTCTTTTGATGTTTTTTCTTCCCCAAAGTATGATTTTAAAGTGCTCAATAAAAGAAGATACACAGAAAAATTATATTAACTCATACTTCATGAAGTAGTACCAGGGCCATGGTGTATCTACCCTTTATAGCATTAGAGTAAGAGCTCTATACAGGTTGTGAAGCCAGAAGAGATTCATGGAAAGAAGAGGAAGTTATGGATTAAAAAATGTGAATTTGTGGTTTAGCAGATTTTGGTAGACTCTAAAAGCCAGCAGATATAGTGAATGGATTGTATTGCTTATTGCCTACAGTTCCACTGATAAGTCACTTTTCAAATTAAAGAACTGAAAGCAAGAACAGAACTTTCTAAAGTACATGAATATGGGAATATATATTAAAAAAAGTTTCCTTTTTTTTTTTTTTTTTTTGGTGAGACTGTAGCAGTATTTCTTGCCTTGAAGAAGTATTCTTTTCTGGAGGCTTCTTTCCCTGAGAATATTACAGCACTGGAGATTTAGAGATCTGTTCTGAGGATAAACCTACCTGTGGTATTGTATTGACTCCACTAAACTCTTTTTTCGGAAAAGACAGTGGCAAAATCTATATCTGAGAAACTGTTAGGGATCTGAATACCCATGTGATATCAAACTGTAAGAGGTTACAGTGTCACTGCGTCTACCACTGCAGTGTTCACACCTCTGTTATGATACAAAACCAGTTTTAATTTGTGAAAACATTTAAAAGTGACCTAATTTTTCAATCACATTTCCTTAATGCATTACATTGTAAATCACCCTGTTAGTTAGAAACTGGTTTTATGTGTCTCTAAAATAAGATTCAAATTTAAATATCATAAATGTATTTTGCATTGATCTCATAATCCTGTACAACATTTAAAAAGAGTAAAGAGAATCATTCTCCCCTAAAATCCTGGTTTGGGGAATTTGTAATATTAATAACTACTATATTTTCAAGAAGCCAGGTGTTACTGACAAGAATTTAAGTTGCACTTCTTTTGTATATTAAACAGTATTAATTCTGAAGATGAGTAATTTGATGAAGATTAATACCTTGAAAGTAAACTTTATTCAATATCCTGTCATCTCTGATCTCCATGTTTCCTTGTAGCAGACAAAACTTTTCTGTTACTGGGAAAATCTTCATGCCAGCATCATAACAGATTTTTTATTTCCATGACAAATCTTGTTGAAAAACCATAATTTTTCATTGATTTTTCTTTCTAAGGAGCTGGTCATCACAGGAATTTATCACCCAAAATAAATACTGAATATGGAAAAATATTTCTTTTTTTTTTCCAATCTATTTTTTTTTTTTTTCAATAAATTTAATGTTGCTACTAATACGCAGTGGTCAGCACAAAAAGTTAATATTTCCAAAGTGGTCATCTTTGAACTACAGGGATAGGGACTAGGTGATCTTTTGAGTTCCCTTTGAGTCCTATAATCTGTGATTTCCAAATGGAATAGAAAATAGCCTAAAGAAGGTTGCCTGTTTAGTCCCCAACAAAAGCCCAGCTTTTATAACTGTCGAAGGACATACAGAAAGATATTAGGAAAAGGATTACTGTATACAGATTTGCAGAGTTTTGATAGCTTTTCAAACTGTCCTTAGCTTTATTGCTAAGAAATTTTCACATGGAAAGTTCAAATATAAAATTTACTTCTGTAGTGACACTGAAGGAGATGTCAGTACCATCTTCATCAAATGCTTTTTCATCTTTTCCTTAAGTACTGGCATGAAATGAGTGGTATGAAATCAGAGTAATTGGTCCTAATAAGAGAAATACAAGCCATGAATAGAGGAAAAAATAAAAAAGGAAGAGGAAAGGAATTAAATCAATGTGTCATATTTTAAAGTGAAAACATCAGGGGGTTTAATTAGGTTTTAGTATTTTGCCTCATACTAGGAATCCTTTTAATTTTTTCACTGCAGGCTTCCTGCAGGTGTTAACTGGGATCTGAGATGACAATGTCTAGTTTTATACTTTTTCGTAATGTTGAAATATTGTTGGTGAGAGATAGTAAGAGAGAAAGGAATCTGCAAAAATTAGTAGTAATGCTACTGATAAGGTCAGACGTTACATTGAAAGTTCGTAAATCCCTGTGGTATCATTCAAATTAATTGAGAAATAGTTCTAGTGAGGGGAGGGTGGAGGAAGTGAGAAGGAAGCTGAGGGTTCTGAACCAGAAAATGTGTCTTTACAGCAAACCTATCAAGGACAAATTCTTGTAACACAAGGTTAAAGTTCTTTATGACCAAGAGCCTGGATTCAATTGACTTGCAGACAAATAGTCATATATAGTAGGCTCAGGAAATTCAGTGCAATAATATATTCACATTCGTCCAGTGAATATCTTGTAACAGCCCAGACAGTCTTAGTAGTGGTGTTCCTTAATAGAGAAAAGTTACATCAGTTTACATTTAAGCTGAACATCATTCTCTACACTTGCAAACACTACAGGAACAAGGGTGAAACATGTAACTTGTTAATGCCACTGTAGTACTGTGTGTTTACCTTTAAAATTAATATTTTCTTTTTCATCATATTGTAGGTGACATATTCTTCATAGTTAAATATGTCAATATAGTAAAACCTTGTCCTTGTAAATGAATAATATGAACAAGTTGTTTGGTTTTTTTTTTTGTTTTTAGGTTTTTTTTTTTCTTAAAATGTTGTTATAGTCTTTACAAATATATAGAATGGAATTACTCATCATAAAGGCTGCCCCCTTTTAGCCCTGTTTCTTGTATTACAGGGAAATGCCATGGAGTTCAAAGCAAAACAAATCAAGCTGGCTTCCTTTTATGACATGTTATTCTCAAAATCAAAATAAACAAAGCAAAGAACCAAGCAAAGAACCCAGATAAACACCTCCTACCAAAGCCTGTCAATATCCTGGAAAAGATTGGGTTATAAATATTATTCCATTTACCATTACTTATGTACATAACATATATGTATACATCCAAGAGCTCTGAATGTTCTTAGTGAGGTTTTTCTGCTGCAACATTATACATGACAGAAAAATACAGGAGCTGCTGTAGTGCTGTTATCTTCTATAATTACATTTTTGCACAGCTTTTAGTAACTTCTATGACACCTCAAAGCCCCTTTTTCTCTGATTGTCCTGGATTCAGCTTAAACCATGACACTGATCTAAAAAAAAAAAAAAAATCTCAGCTGAGAGAAAAACAATTAGGTCTGTTTTCCTCTTACATTTCTCAAATAGTTTAGTAGAATAAGGTTTCTCTTGGATTTTTAGTGTAGTGGTATGATTGAGATCCTTCTGCAGTTATTTTGTCTTTTTTTTTTTTTTATTTTTATAACAGTAAGTTTCTATTTAACTTGATTTTTTTTTTATTTTCTAGTTTTTAAAGATTTTGTGCTTCTTTTCTTTCTTTTCTGCCTGTTTTCACAAAACTCTTAAGCATTTAGTACTCTGAAGACTCTATTCAATTGCATGTTTGGAATCTGCCATATTTCTTATAGAATAAAAGCTTAGAGAATTATGAAAGTAGTGAAAAAAAACACTGCTGTTTTTCATTGAACCTGTCAATTTCAAGATGCTTTGAAAAAGTCTTCATTTCTGTCTAAATAATATTTTTTACAGCATACTGTAGGTGACATGGTGACATTTTCTTGGCAGGCCGACATATTCCAAAAAGTTCTCAGAAAGCATAAGCATATGCAAAATTATTGTCGTGGGTTGACCTTGGGCAAATGCTACCCTAGGCTGCAGGTGTATATCTGCTCCACCATGGAACACCATGGACTGCAGTGGTGCAGCCTGCTTCACCACGGTCAGCATCAAGGCCTGCAGGGGAGTCTCCACTCCTGGAGTACCTCCTCCCTCCTTCTGCACTGACCTGGCTGTCTGTAGGGATGTTTCTCTCACATCTTCTCACTCCTTTTCCCAGCTGCAATTGCTCCTGCACAGTTACATTTTCACATTCTTAAGTATGCTATCCCACACACACTACCCCCATCAGTGATGGGCTCAGCTAATATAAGCTAATATCTTGAAAAATAACGTCATTGAATACTGAGATGGTGCTTGCACCAAAGCAAGTCCGGCCTTCCTATCTGTGAAACTGGGGAATGTTGTGCTTATGGACCTAACTGAATATACTTCTTGTAGCTTTCTCCTACGGTTTACATTATTATCATCAGGTAGAAGAAATATGGAACCAGTTTATTTAAAGTGTCTAAATGTTTCTTTATTATATATACTATTTTCTGAATGTTGTAAATAAGTATTTCCATATTTTCTGGATTTCAAATTTTTATCATGTCAAATGTTTAAAACTATCTACCCTGACAGAGTCAAAGGGAAAAAATCGTAAAATAAAATTTAGTCTAATCATTTTACTAAAACTAATTTGCTACTAATAAATTAAAACTACAACACAGTTATTAGAAAGTCTAGCTGACTTCTCTCTGAACATTTGAAAACCAAAAACTTTTTTCTAGAAAGTTTATGCTTTGCATAGCTGAGAACTGCCCTAAAATAAATGACACAAAAGTTTCTAAAAAGAATAGCTTACCTCTTCACTAACTAAGCAACATTCAAAGACATCTGTGCAAATTTCAGAAGACTTCACTGAAGTAGAACAGATTTTTAGAAAAGCTGATTAAGTTTTAATTGATTTATTTGTCATTATAGTTGAAAAAATTAAATGTGTATGTCAGGAATAATTTTATATCATTAGACTTGACATTGGCTTCATGCAAAAAGTGTGCCTGAAAATTGCTTCCTGAAGTAACCCTTCTACTGAAGTGCATAATTTTACCAATTTTTTGCTCCATATTCATTCACCAGAAAACAATTTCAAATAAAATTTTCTTCAGTAAGGTATTTTGCATTATCTCACATAGGAAGACGGCAGAACGCAAAGATGGGTAGGAAGAAGATGGAGCTGGAAAATAAAGTATATCATATGACAAAATAATTTTAAAATAAATATTTTAAGTAATAGTTGACAGAAGAGTATATCTAATCCTACGTGACACAGAATTAGTGGAAAAAGACAAAACCTTGGAAAAGAAGCCATTCCAAGACTAAAGAACATGAGATTAAATGTCCTGTAAAGGTTAAGGAAACCAATTTTTACCACATTCCTAATGTATAGATGACTTATTCATGTTGGATGACTATGATGAAATTTAACCATGCTTCACTTTGGAAAAAATATTATTAAAAGTTATATTACAGGATTGTGTAAAGCAAATGAGTATTTAAGGTTTGTTCTTCTTGTCCCTTTTTCCCACTCAGCCAGGAAAGTATGCTTTAAATAAATTAAATTGTAATTTCTAAAAGCCTTACACATTCCTTGAGGCCACAGGGAGTGCTGTATTGATCAGAACTGAATTCACAGTAGAGTCTAACCCACTGCAGTGTAAGCTGTTCCGTGGTGCGCTATTGCTTTTATCTTTAGGAGGCCTCATGGCACTGATTCAGCAATGATCTGTTAGTATATTGCAAAGGTTACTTCTTTGAACTGGATAATTAAGACTCTAAAAAGTCTTTAGTTCTAACTGTCTTACATGACTTACTGAGTGTTAAAGATGCCAATAGATTTTTGTGGCCAAAAATAATGGTAATTGGACCAATACCTGAGATTGTGATTATTGTCTTCTTGTACTTTTCTTGGGAACTGTATCTCAGGAGTCTAGTTCTTTTCTTTCAATAACAGGTATTAGTAGTATTGATGATGGAGGTATCTATAGATCTTGGTTTACTTCTGTATGTGAAAAATAGACAACAGATCTTTTTCTTTGAAAAAGAAACTATACAAACATTGGCTGTACTTATATTATTTGATTTTCTTTTAATGGTGGACATGAATATTTCAAAACTCAGGAAGGAATAAATGAAATTTGTAACTTTTTTCAAATCTGTTTTGTAAGACCAGTTTTGTTTATACGTTATGCTTTATATATTAGTCAAATTTTGGTTCAATTACTTTTTTGGGGTCTGGATGAGGTAAAAATAGCTTGAAAAAATTAATATAAGCTGTCATCTTTGTGATAGAGATGATTAAAAGATGTTATCTTCTTTTGCAGTTATAATTCCCAAAAGCCTTATTTTTTAAAATTTATGATTCAAAGAATTTCTGAGAATTTCTTCTTCCCCCATTGCAATCCGTTGCTTATACTGCCTCTAAAAAAAAAAAAACAACCACAAATTACATAAATTTCAGTCATTTATTTGTTATGGAAACAATTAGATAGGAAAAAATTGTGTTGAACGTGTTTATTTTTGAAGCCAACCATGACTTAACTGAATCTCAATAAAAATTCAAATGGCATGATAAACAAAAAAAAAAAAAAAAAAAAATAGAATCATAGAATAGTTAGGGCTGGAAAGGACCTTAAGATCATCCAGTTCCAACCCCCCTGCCATGGACAGGGAC
>JAOEHX010011911.1:0-19691 GCA_025448015.1 Bolborhynchus lineola
TTGAGAAGTGCCAAAAGGGCAGTATATGTGGGTATTTCACTAAATTCCCAAGGGAATTTTTAAATAAGCCTACCTATATATGTATATATGTGTATATGTATATATATATATAGTAACAGGTTCAAACTTAAACAGGAAGTTTAGATTGGATATGAGGAAGAGATTCTTTACTGTAAGGGTGGTGGGGCACTGGAATGGGTTGCCCACAGAAGCTGTGAATTCTCCATCCCTGGTGGTGTTCAAGGCCAGGTTGGGCATAGCCTTGGGTGATGTGGTTTAGTGTGAGGTGTCCCTGCCCACGCCAGGGGGATTGGAACTAGATGATCTTAAGGTCCTTTCCAACCCTAACTCTTCTACGACTATTCTATGATCTATATCTACACTGACCTCTGTGTGTGTACTGATTTGAACACCCTCTAACAAATATACTCTACCTGTTATTGTCTTGAATCTATAATATCATTACTATTGTTATGTTTATAGGTGATCAGTGTTTATCTAACAGTTAATTGTTGCTATGATCAAGGGCTCTGAAATCCTTCAGACATAAACAGTTGAATTAGTCTGAGCCTAAGATTAATTCTTACTGCATCTGGACTCCTCCCTCACCCCTTTCCATTCCAGCATCTGTATAAATCACTCTTAACTGTCCCTAATCTGATTTTCCTTTATAGGTATTACCCACACACTAAGGAGTAGACTAAACCTTGCCAGAAACTTTGTTGTGATTTTGCAAATTTATATTAAAGCTTGTTTTCACTAATACCTTTCATGGTGATAGTCTGAGCAATCTAAACCACTCCCCTTCATGACACATGTGCAATTATATCTCTGCATATGCTTTCCCTAGCATGCACTCAATAATCTGTGCTATTGGTTCAACCTCTCATCTAAAACTTTTGCTTGGTATACAGGAGTTTGTCTAATACACACTCACAGTACTATGCAACTATCCTAAATCCCCAGATAAGTCAGTAAACTTCCCCTTTTCCCTTCATTAGTGCTACTTCAGGATGATTTCCTCTTGTTAATAACATAAGAATGAAGGTCTCAGCAGACAGACAGGTCTGAAATAAAATACATGCGTGTGATTATTCTGTTTTATTTTTTCCTTTCCCTGACCTACATTGAACAAAATACCTATTTAGCACTTCTTAAACAACTACCAATTGTTTATAAACTGGCTAATTTAATCTTGTCTTTTTATTTTTTTTAGAGATATATGACACTTTACAGATAGAAGCTAAAATCATAACTTAAAGCTTGAAAACTAGGTCTACAATATTAATCCCAACATTCAAATATAGAGACTTTTGAGTATTTGCTTTTCAAATTCCAAGTTTCCTTCACATTGATAGGAAGTGAAAATACATTTTCCTACTTTATCACTAATAAAAAAATTAAGATTTTTATATAAGAATGTGACATCCGGAGTTAGGGCTCTGCTAAACTGTGAAAAATAAAAAGCATTACATATTGTGAGAATAAAATCAAGGGATCAGGAAGTAGTGAATTTTTCAAACTTTATAGAAGTTATTTTATGAACATGTAATTTAGACTTAAATAGGTACTAAGCATCTGCTAATGACTATTCCTATTTGAGGCATGCTGGATATTTCAAAAAATATTCAAGCACAGCTTGAGATAACAGACAGTCCAAAGGCAAGGCTGCATATAAATTTGGTTCTCTGGGCTTTTTTGTATAAAGCAGCAGTAAAAGCTTCAACATTCCTGACTGGATGCTAGCTGCCTGCCAAAGCCATTCTAAGCTGGACAGGGAGAGACAAATATGACAAGAGGCTCACAGGTCAAAATAAGGACAAGGAGAAATCATTCATTAATTACTATCATGAGCAAAACAAGCTCGACTTAATTTACTACCAATCAAAGCAGAGTAGGATAATGAGAAATAAAACCAAATCTTAAAAACACCTTCCCCACACACCTCCCTTTTCTTTGGCTTAACTTTAACCCTGAATACTCTACCTCCTCTACCCCAGTAGCACAGGGGGATGGGGAATGGGGGTTGTAGTCTGTTCATTGCATATTGTTACTGTCAGTCCTTCGTCCTCAGAGGCAGGACTGCACGCTCTTCCCCTGCTCCAGCATGGGGTCCCTCCCACAGGAAATATGCTTCATGGATTTCTCTAATGTGCGTCCTTCCCATGGGCTTCACAGTTCTTCACCAACTGCTACAGCATGGGTCCCTTCCACTGGATGTAGTACTTTAGGAACAGACTGTTCCAGCATGAGTCCCCCATGGGGTCATAAATCCTACCAGCAAACCTGCTCTGTCATGGGTTCCTTTCTCCATGGGGACACAGGTGGTGCCAGGAGCCTGCTCCAGAGCAGGCTTTCTATGATTTCACAACCTCTTCAGACATTCACCTGCTCCACTATGAGGTCCTCCATGGGCTCCAGGCGGATATCTGCTTCACCATGGACCTCCATGGGCTGCAGGGGACAGCCTGCCTTCCATGGTCTTTACCATGTGCAGCAGGGGGAGTCTCTGCTCTGGTGCCTGATCACCACCTCCCCCTCCTTCTTCACTGGCCTTGGCGTCTGCAGAGTTTTCTCTCACTTGTTCTCATTCCTTTCTCTGGCTAAAATTGCTGCTGTTCTTTTTTTTTTTTTTTTTTTTTTTTTCCTTCTTAAATACCTTATCCCAGAGGCACTACCACCTTTTTTGATGGGCTTGGCCTTGACCAGTGGTAGGTCCATCTTGGAGCTGCCTGGCATTGGCTCTATCAGACACAGGGAAAGCTTCTATCAGCTTCTCACAGAAACCACCCCTGTAGACTCCAGCTACGCAAAACTTGCTCTGCAAGTGATGCATTCCAGGGTATGGTTAGCTTTCTGGGATGCAAGCACAAATATCATTTTGAGCTTCTCATCAACCAACACTTCCAAATCCTTCTCCTTACATCTCAAGCTTGTCCAGGTCCCTCTGGACAGAATCCTTTCCCTCCAGCATGTCAACAGCAGCACAGAGCTAGGGCTGTAGCAGCTCTCCCATGAAGAGCAATTGAGAGAGCTGTGTTTGTTCAGCCTGATGAACAGATCTTATAGCAACCTTCCAGTGCCACAAGGCGATCTACAAGAATGCTGGAGAGGGACCTTTTATAAAAACAAGTAGTGACAGGACAAGGGGGAACTGGATATTAGGAAGAAGTCCTTTACTGTGAGGGTGGTAAGACACTGGAATAGGTTACCCAAGAAGTTTTGGATGACCCATCCCGGGAAGTATTCAGACTCAGGCTGGATAGGGCTTTGAGCAACCTGGTCTAGTGGAAGGTGCTCCTGCCCATGACAAAAGGGTTGGAACTAGGTGATCTTTAAGGTCCCTTCCAACTCAAACCATTCAATGCTTCTATGATTCTATGATATAAAAAAAATGTAACAAGCAGAAATAATGGTTTGTATTCTACTGAAAATCAAGAAGTAGATCTGGTTCAACTACAGTATTTTTCATATGCTTAGCATTAGTTATTCTGGTTAAACATTTAATCATTTCAGTAATTTAGGCATTGTCAACTATGAAGTATTTGGTAAATGCTGGACACATTTGATTTTTCTAAATGCACTGTTGATTAATAAATTTCTTAAAACATAAATGGTGATGCATGTTTGTGCTCTTTACCTTGTCAGAATCACTTAGTCCCTCACTAAGTAAAAAACTGTCAAATTAAATCTAATCCCAAGAAAAATGCACTTAAATATTACCTAAGTAAATAAATAGAAACAGAGTGAGATGTGTAAGAGCATGTCCATTCCCTTCCCATATGCAGGAATGCTTCTCCTCTACACTCCCCACTGCTATATTGACTTTTGTTTGGATACATAGTGTCATGTGGTTTGAGCCAATTTCTTTTTTCCCATACATCTCAAAGTTTGTTCATAGTTTTAAGTATCCACATTTTTCAGTTGTCATAGCAAATCAAATAGTAAATAGTCTGTGTATCAAGAATTTACTGAGAATTTTAAACATTTTATAATTTTAACAGTTTATGACACTATAATCTAGATTTGAGTCTGTATTGCTGTTTCACTTTATTATGTTATGATTGTACTTGGGAGGTAAGTTGCTCTATGCACTGCCTCTTGATGACTGAAAATGGAAGGTGTAGAACAGAAATGCGATCAGGCAGGAAAGATTTATTACAAAAACTTGCTCACCCAAATAGTTCTCAAAATTGTGACCCTTCTATTGCTTCTGTGATATAAGTACTAAATTACTATAAATGTCTGCAGCACTGCAATTTTATATCATCACATTTTGTGAAAGAAACACCAAATAAGAGAACTCAGTTCAGTGACTTGTTTTCTATGAACTTGAGCTGAATGCTTTTGCATTCCTTTTTTTCTTTTTTTTTTTCTCCAGTATTTTAAGAAAAACCAACACCTTTTAATGGAAAATATATAGCACCTTTGCAGAGAGTTGGCATATGAATCATAGAATCATAGAACGGTTAGAGTTGGAAGGGAACTTAAAGATCATCCAGTCCCCAGTCCCCTGATGAAAGACTGCCTCAGGAGGTATATCCTATGTATATGAACACACACATGTATATATATATATATATATATATATGCTTATTATTGTAATATATATATTTATTAAAATGGTAATAACACATTTTACTTCTGCACTCTTTGTTAAAGGAATTATTATGTTATCTACTGATCTATGTGATTTTTGAACAAAGACAGCTATAACAGTCATTGTAGAAATATCAGTATTTGTGTTTACCAAGACATAAACCAGGCTGATGTTAGCTTACTTTGTGAAGATACAGGAAGATTGTGAGGTACCTGGAAAGCTGGATGCTTTACGTGAATGCCTTATAAATACCTTAAAAGGAACTGCCACAAATGCATGGGGATGAAGTCTACATACTGAATACTAGCGACATCTATAGTACAGTCCCTATAGAGAGGGAGCAAGGTATACTTTAATGCATGCCTGCTAAACCAATCCCAGATGTACAAGGATTTTTGAAGAAAATTGTACCCAGTTGAGAAAAGAACTTTCACCTTCAAATTTAAGTCTTTCTATAAGACTCAATAATACTTCTATTTTATTTTGATTTACCCCAGGCTTTTCATAGTTGCATAAACTTTCTATTAGACAACATAGAGTGTGTTCCTACCTATTTCATTACAAAATGTGAGCAAGGCTAGAAAACTTAACTGGAAAGTATGAACCCCTGTCTCCTATGGTATGGAGTATTGCCTGACCAGCAGTAACACATCAACATCAGTAATTTTCTTCTCCCTTTTTACATACAGAAGAAGATGCTCATCAGTCATGATCAGTAAATCATTCAACTGCACCAGTTTTTACACAAAAGATAACCTCAATTTTATGTTTCTCCTATTCTTACTGAATGTTTTCTGTTGATTGTATAAAACTGAACATCATGCTAGGTCAGTTTGATCCATGAAATTGAAATATAGAAATCATTTTGGCTAAATGCTATTCAGTCATTCAGAAAAGCGAAGCCAGGACCTGTCTGTTTTATATCAAAGAATGTCAATTACTTTACTAGATATATAACAGATTAGATTTTCCATTTTATCTTTATATGCCACAGAGATTCATGAAGCTCTTTATAACTCCTTGTTTCCCTAAAATACATTTATGTTTGAGAATGTTTCTCTCTGTGTGTGTGTATGATATCGGGCTTTACCCACCGCTTTATATTTCCAGGGTGGGTGAAAGAAACATGCTTCTATGTGTCACAGAAACTAACACCAAGTATCATTTTCTCTTGCAGTAAAAGTCATTCAGAATTAATTGAATCATGGTAGTATATTGCACATCAGCTGTGGAAAAGGTTATTGCTGGCCCTTCAATACCATGATCCCTTTGTGTTTCTATTTTTTGCTGCTTTCAGTTAGAGAAAATTGTGATAGACATCCGAAATCATATTCAGCCAAGAATCTTTTCAAGTTTATACTGATACAGCAACACTAACTAATGTAAACAAAGTTGAGTATAAACTGAATAACAACGAGTCTAAGGAAAAAAGTAAAAGTATTTATTGTTGCAACTGAGCCATATGTTATTTAGTGGAGCACACACAAATTCATACACAGAGGGTGTCAGCTTTATTAACACCCTACCCCCAAGCCATCTTACGTTCTGACACAGGAGATAAGTTCAGGAGAAAAAAGTAAAGGTATTGCTTTGTAGGTAAAAATCCAAACACAACAGAGAAGACCTTAAGAAATCTTCTCCGAACTGTAAGAAGTGGAAGTACTTTGGGAATATCTGAAGATTTTTGCCCATCAGGCAAACAATGCAAAATGAAAGTGAGGTAATAATAAATTCCTTGAATTAAGATTTTAACAGAAGAATATTACAAAAGATATGCAGCTACAACAGCTGAAATACACTTAGAATTCACATCTTTTGTATTCTGTATGTATGTACAGGTTAAAAAGAAAAAAAAAAGTGATACTAATAAACCAGAGTAAAATGCTAAAAAGGTGGGTTTGGGTTTTTTTGTTTGTTTTGGTTTGGTTTGTTTTTCCCCAGGCTTCCCAAATAGAATTTTGATAAGGCCTTCCTAGCATAGATACTTTGGAATAATACAGACATTTGGGTTGCCCAAATGTATAAGGATACAAATATTTTAATGAGGTTAAAGTGTTGATGGACAGCTTATATTGATTTGAGAATGCATGGCAGGGCTAATAAAGAAGAGTAAGTTCAGTAAGTTCATCCAATGTATTGTATGTTTCAAGAGTACAAAAGGTAGCTACGTTTTCAAGTCTAATGGGTTTATATAGTTAACATTCCCATTGCATTGCCTGTGAAGTTTCTGGTTTTATACTACTTTCATTTCCCATAAGAAGAGCTCTGCAATTCAGTTAGGTTGATTCTGTAGCAAGACGTCAAGTTCATAGAGAGATGTATGGGATTGTGTCTAAATGGTCTAAATGTTTGCTCCTCCCAGTGTTCTCTCTTTCTGTAACATAGTGTCTGTTTTAATTGCTTCAGTATATTGTGTTCTGTTAAAAGATTGTGACTTGACAGCAGGGAGGAACTTGTTTGTTTTGCCCTTTCTTGCCTCTTGAAATGGGGATTGAGTAGAAGTTTTCACAGGGAGAAGAGATGATTTCCCCCCTGATAGCAACTGAGCATGCCATTCAGGCAAGCAGAGAAGGATTAATGTGGCAAACACGGGAGACTGCACTTCGGAAAGCCTGAAAATCCTCAAAAAGGAGTAGAAAGATGGGATTCATAGCTTTCAAAATGTCATTTCTTAGAAGAGGCTGTGAAGGATTTCTTGGTGCTGAGAAAGAGGCTGTATGTTGCTATACTAAGACTGAGAATGAAGGAAAAGGCTCATGTTACAGTGGTAAAGTGATCATGAGTGTGAAAGATTTGTGTTAATTTGTTTTGTCCACTACAGGTAATTTTTTTCTGTTTTGAAAGCATTCTTATTTTAATTCTTTTGTTCATGTTTTGCAGCTTTTTTTTGGTTTTCTTGGTTTAAGAAGATTGCAGGTTTACCTCAAAAACCAGGTTGGCGTGTGATCCTGGAATTGCTGGGTGTTACTGCAACAAATACACTGGTTGTTCCATTAACTTTCCTATTCAAGAAATAACATAGCTTTTCTAAGGGGCAAAGCCAATCAATCAATATTTAGAGGACCAAAAGTAGCATATTTTATGGCTGCAGTTAGTGTAGTAGTTTCTTGAGTTTTTGTTGATGCAGGCAAACTTTGAACTGAAAATACAAGCTTTCCGTCCAGTTAGATACAATATAGGAAAGAAGCCATCACCATCTCCACAAGTCTTAAAAAGCAGTAGGACTCAGTTCTGTTTTCATGTCTCTTTGATACAGGTATTGTGAGAAGAGAAAGAAAAGCAGTTGCCTTTTTGTCAGTCAGTACCTTTTTTCCAGTTAAATTTTGGTGTGATGCTTAATTCAGGATACTTGTAGTTAATGGGTTTTTAATAGCTGCATATAGCAAAGGCATTGAAAGAATCATAAACATAGTTGTGATTATGTTATGCTCCGGTTAAGAGATGGATTTTCTTCTACATTTAGAAACAAAAAAATCAACATGGAGATGAATGATCAGTAAGTAGCTGTATAGAGAATCATGTTATTCCCACTTCCTGGGATATATAACGCTCACTTTTCTCATCTGGGATGTTGATACGTACTGTATGTAAATGTGTCATTTACTCAATGTTTCACGTAAAAAATAAACAGCTTGGCAATGTTTGAGATGGATAATGTACAATAAATGGTATAGCTGTAGGCACAAGGCCCCATTGCAGCTTATTAGCAGAGCTGCATCCTCAGTAGGCTTGCAAGGATTTGGAAAGAATGACTACTGGCAAGTGAAGCATTATTGTTGAATGAGCAGCCACTCTAATGAATACAGAAAAGCCATGATTTGCACAGGCTCTCATGTGGCTCACACTGAATTGTAAATTAAGCTGGTGTAAAACTGCAATGCATAC
Source organism: Bolborhynchus lineola (assembly GCA_025448015.1). NCBI lineage: Eukaryota > Metazoa > Chordata > Aves > Psittaciformes > Psittacidae > Bolborhynchus > Bolborhynchus lineola. The sequence goes on from JAOEHX010011911.1 coordinate 8,486, forward strand.
ATACTATAGTGTATTGTATGGGATTTTTTTATGTGACCTGAAAATAACAACAGAAAAAATCACCCACAACTTTTTTTATTATTAAACATGGTGAATTATTTTATTAACATAAACTAGAAATGCTTAGTGGAGTCTTAAATCATTACTGTTTCCTTTTAAGTATCATCTAAAAATTTTCAGAAATAAAAAACAGATACGTACTGAGACAGTTTTATAGACAATTGAACTACAGAAGTTTTGAAAATCTTAAAGTGATTCATAAAAGGACTCAAATAAGTCACTTGAATGAGTAAATTCTGGATTTGATCCCAGATATGCAAATGTGTGTAGTCTTCTAACTCTCACCAGTTTTAAAATAGGGATCAAAAATTGGAAGGGGATGGGTCTGCTCCTTATTTTGTTCAGATAAATTTGCTGATTAATTCTTTATGTATGGTGAAAGTAAAGGAATCATTCCTTTAGGCTGTGGAATAATAGCAGAACAAGATCTCATCTTATAGGAGTCACTGTAGCTAGTAACTACAAGTCTTCTTCCTTTATGTTTCCAGTTTTGGGCAGTGGCATTGGAAGAAACAGATGGAACCAGTCTATTAATACATAGCTCTGCAGCTAGTGTCACCACCACAGTTGTGGGTTTTTCAATAACAAGATGGCCTACATAGCACCAGCCCTCCTGTTGTCAAATGGGATTCACCTTTCTCAAAGGGGAAAGAGGGTCTTTGCTCACAAGCTACTGAGGCTCATTGACAGAGCTTTAAACTGGACTGGAGGCAGGAGGGGAATAATATCACGCTTACCCATGACAAGCTGTGGGACAGCAGACTATGAGTAGGGGGGTAGGATGCTAGCAAGGGCCTTCAGCCTGTTGCTCTGAGATGTGCTGTGTCACTGGAGCCCACTTAAAGTCTTACAGAGATGCACCGGGGCACCTGAGGTAGTATGAGCCAACAGGGAAACACCAGTGAAATACTTCAAAGCAATTAACTTGTGCTCTTCTAAGAAAGTAGCATGTCTGACCACCCAGTTGAAGTGTGAAGTGTCTTTACACCAGTGCACACAGCATGGGCTACAAACAGGAGGAGCTGGAAGCTACTAGTAACCTAGTTGCCATTACTGAAACTTGATGGGATGAATCCCTTAATGAAGTGCAGGTATCAATGGCTACAGACTGTTTAGAATGGACAGGAGAGGAAGGAGAGGCAGAGGGGTTGCCTACGATATCAAGAAATGGCTAGATTATGAAGAGCTGTCTCTGAAGAATAGCCATGAGTAAGTTGAAAGCTTATGGGTAAGAATTAGAGACCAAACCAACAAAGGGAACCTTGTGGCTGGTGTGGAGGAGGGCCATGAAATGATCAGAGGGCTGTAGCACCTCTCCTGTGAGTGAGGCTGAGAGAGTTGGATTTACTGAGCCTGAAGAAGAGAAGGCTCCAGGAAGACATTATTGCAGCCTTCCAGTACCGAAAGGAAGCCTACAAAAATGTTGGAGAGGGACTTTTTGTGAAAGCTATTAGTGGTAGGACAAGGGAGAATGGCTTTAAACTGAAAGAAAATAGATCTAGATTAGATAGTAGAAAAAAAAAGTTCTTTGAGTGTGGTAAACCCCTGGATCAGGTTGCCCAGAGAGATGGTAGATGCCCCATCCCTGGAAGAGTTCAAGGTCAGGTTGGATGTGGCTCAGAGCACCCTGCTGTAGTTGAAGATGTGCCTGCTTCTTTCAGGTGGGATTGGACCAGATGATCTTTAAAGATCCCTTCCCACCCAAACTTTCCTATGGTTCTATTATTCTGAGATAAAAGCTTCTTGATTTGCAGAGATGCTTGTAGAGTCACAGTCTGTACACTGGTTGTCACTCACTTGTTATGACCTCAACAATGTTAGTCTGGGGGTTATTTTTTTTTTTTTTTTTTTTACTATTTAAGAATTTTCCCTCAACATTATATGAGAGATTATTACACTAAAGAGAGCAAGAAAATTTTATCCAGTGTAGACTTTCCATGCTGGGCACTGCAAAAATGTTATTAAGCTGCAATCAAATTAGAATTAGAATAAATTGAAAAGACCACTTTAATAAGCATACAGCAGTTTTATATGGTCATTTTATGTTGCAGTGTTACTATCTTTGGTCTGAAGGATCAACTCTAACACAGTTTTCCTGGGTTCAGCAGTAGCAGCCATTTTTCTCCTTCTTGGTAGCTGGTGCAGTGCTGTGGTTTTGACTTTCAGCCTGGGAACAACGCTAATAACACCAATTAATTTTAGTTGTTTCTAAGTAATATTTACTCTGACCAAGGACTTTCTGAGTCTCACGCTCTGCCAGGAAGGAGCGGAAGCTGGGAGGTGGCAGAGAGAGGACACCTGACACAAACCGATCAAGGAAGTTACTCTATACCACAGCATGTCATGCCCAGAACGTAAAAACTGGGGGCAGTATTCAGGAGGGCCCAAGTTGTTTCTCTGGTTGAGCTGGGTGTTGGTCAGTGGGTGGTGAGCAATTGTATTCTTTTCCCTTGTTATTTCCCTTATCATTATTATTATTGGTGGTAGCAGTAGTGGTTTGTGTTATACCTTAGTTACTGGATTGTTCTTATCCTATGGGAGTTACATTCTTTCGATTCTCCTCCCCAACCTCCTGGGAGTGGGGGGGAGAAAGGAGGGGATGTGAGTGAGTGGCTGCGTGATTCTAGGTTGCCAGCTGGGCTTAAACCACAACAACAGTGTTTAAATTTCAATGCATGAATCACATTTCATACCTGTGGTGTGCTACTTCATAGGATTTAGCACAAATCAACATTAGCTGTCTTCATGCCTGTCCTGTTTAATCTGAGTTTGTTTGATAGCAAAGGGAAGCCTTAACATGGTTTAGAAATGGATCTTTAGAAAGAAAGCTTGCAGGTCTTGTGCTCAGATAACTGAATTAAGAACTCCATTTTCATGTATGTGACCCACACCCACACCAGTTCCTATACTGGAACACATTTTCCTGCCCTCTCATTACTCTCCTATCTGTCTTTCCAACCTCATGAAACAAATTGCATCCCTTTACAGTGTCTTGTGAGTTGGAGTCTAGGAAATGATAATTCAACTCTTTTATCTTTCATCCAGACAAAAAGGGCTCCAGTGTTTTCTCCAGAACTGAAAATCATGCAGGAAAACCAGTGCAGGAACCTCAAGTCCCCTCCTCATCCCCCTGAGGTAATAAGACAGCATATACCAACTGATATGCAGTACCAAAAGTGTGTGGACTTGGTGCCATTACTTTGGATTATCTGGCATACTGTGAGCTACTTATAGGAAGAGCCCAAGGGGGCCTCAAGCAGTATGTGGAACCAAAAGGGTTAGGACACCTGGAATTGATTGTTCGTAGTATCTGCTGAGATTTTACAGTATGATTTTCAGCTCCTGAGGGATACAAAGCATGCTTATAAATATTGTAACAAAGTAATGAAAAAAGTTCAGCTTTAGTGGCCCTGAGGTAATAATGTCATAATAATAATGAAAACATTTAAATATGCAATCTCACACTGAATACAAGCATGCACACCATTGTCTTATGAATGTAGATAAATTTATGGTTTTCAGAGATGTTTTGATCTTAATAGATCTAATGAGTTCAGTTCTTGGGGCAATTCTTATAATTACTTAGCTTTTTGAAATACATACAGCAGAAGACAACATGCAAAAGTCTAAAATTGAAAGGCAGAGGCAGTTACATTCTTCAACTACTCAGTGATTAAAAAAATTACAATTATGACATATAGATATATGTCTGCAAGTCATATCAAGGAAATTAAGGCTATTATGCAATGAAATAAGGAACTAATCCTTGGATTCTTGCAGAGAAGGGTCTTTTAGGAAAGACCTGGACTACTGATAGCAACCATTGATATCAGTTGCACTAATGTTCTTTTAGCACAGAATGCAATAGGATCAGTGAAACCATGGAAACTACATATGTATTTTAGAAGCTATGGAGTTAGAAGGGACTACTAACTAGCTAAAGTTCAATAGCTAACATTTTAAATTGAAAGGTCTGTATTAAGATTCTGAGGCCTTAAGGTCAGATGGGACTCTAACAGTCATTTACTCTGCACCTCCACTTGTATAAATTCTATGAAGTTTAGCTGTGGTTCAGAAAAGAAATGTAGACTTGTTAGATTCTCAACATTCTTAAAAGCTTCTATAAGAATTATGCAGGTCTTCAAGACTTACCAAGGCCAAATTATGTCCCATTCAATTTGTTTAGCTGTGAATTTGATGCATGTAAAACCCACTGCCTTTCTTGTCTTATACATGTCATTATATCTTGCTGAAAGGTTCAGTGTTTCTTAATCAAAGGAGAGCAAAAAAAAGGACAGATTCTCAACATTGTACTATTCGTTTGTCATCTTATGCATCATGTGTGTTCAGGGCAAGAGAAGGGTAGATATGAGGAACTATGGGATTCTAGTTTGGCCCCAGTTGCCATTATTTCTGCCTTATGCAGAAAGACAGAAAAAATCCTTCTTTCACTCATGTAATCGTTCCTGGTGAAAAGCTGTTACTGATAAAAAAAATCCCTTCAAAGTCCCAAATAGTGATATGATGCTATTGTATCATTTATGCTATTAACTTTGACAAATAAAGAAATAGGTTTTTCCTGGTAAAATCGATTCAGTGCAAGAGCTGAGTTATTCCAAATGGGTTAAAGGGCGTCCATGTGAAAGTGTGTCCTAAAGTCAGGTTTTGAAATTTACAGACATGGTGTATCAAAAGAAAACTGGAAACTCCTGAGAGGAAACACAAAACCCATATATTCTTTTTTCTTGTTCCTCCTAAGTTGTTGTTATCCAATTTCATAGACATAGCTGTCAGATGATCTATCAGATGCCAGTTCAGAACTTCATGTAGACATCTCCGAGCTTGGAATGATTTTTCACAGGTATGTAAACCCCATGAGTTGCTGTAAGGAGAATTGTACTAAGCAACCTCTTTTCCAGGGAGTTATTTTTCAAAACACTTCCCTGAGGAAATATTTTATTCATGGTCTGGATGTCCCGGAATAGCTTGTGTAAAGCAGTTGTTTTGATGTGGATGGCACTTTTATGGTGATAGTGGTATTCAACAAGAAGCTGTAGATCTATAGCATTTATGCTAAAGTAGACCTAGAAAACTAGTAGTTTCTTTTAATTAACTAATATTCTTATAATGGTCATAGCTGAAGGGCAACACATTTTCTAACACTTTTGACTTAATATTTTAAAAGGAAACATCAATTTGTGAGTGGTGGCAGATGAACTTGTGATATTTATTACATATATTTTAAATTTAATTTTTTCTCAAATGTCTAAGTTAAAACTTATTTTTCTCTGAAAGCAGTTACACCTTTTACTTAAATTACTGAAGTATATACCTTGCAATGTCTTATATAATTACAATTGCTCCCCAGCAACCACTGCTCCCTAAACATCAGTTTTGTTAGATGTAAGTGGGTGGGTCTCTTGTACTGGAACACCAGCAGTAGTAGGAGAAAGAGGAAAACTCCAATATGGAGGAAAAAATAAAAAACAAACCACATTAAGGATGCAGAGCTCTTTCAAATTGTCAATTTGACAATAATTTTATTCTGATTGGGTTATCTTAAATGATTCACAACAACCTTAAATTAGAATCATACTCCCTTTAATTGTTTGAATGTAATGTAATTTTCAGAGCTTTTGCTTGGGTCTTTTGTATCTGAGGTATATTTTCAGCATCAGCTTGTGCCTATCAGAAATTGTATTGCCTTTGAGATCAGTGGTCCCACTCTATCCTTGGCCGTATTCATCATAATATAAATAAGTGCATTCTAGAAAGTATGTGCCCACTGGCTGAAGAACGTTGTATTATTGATCAGACCAGGAATTATGCAGAATAAATTTTTAGTCCTCAGTCTGATCAGGAACCTGGTCTAACTGCCATGTGGCCTCATACTTCCTAGAGCTGACACAGGGGAGAAAAGGGAGACAGGGAGAAAGAAAGTAGGGGAAAATCATTGTTCTTTGGTACAAGTACAATTTCAAATCTACGTCCACTGACTGTTAACTCTGACTGCAGTCCCTCCATTCAATTAGCTGTAGCCTATTAATATGTATATCTATACATATATGTGTATGTGTATAGATATATGCATAATGGATATCCTGTACATATCTGTGTGTATATATATATTTATATATATGGGTATGTATATGTATAATATTGTAGTCTTTTGACACAATATTTTTGGATTACAAACCAAATTTTCCAAAAATATATAATAATTTATAGCGGATGAATTCAGTGGCTTTTTTTCTTTGGAAAACCAAAATGATTTTTTATGCTCATCATTAGACTGTTTTGATCTAAATTATTCTGAGTTTTTATAAGAAACAAAATATTTTGGAACTCTTGAATCAAAGTTTTTTCCCGAAAGAAGAGCTCTCTGATAGACTTTATAGAAGCTGAATAACTAGGCAATTTTAATATAACCTCCTCAGGATTCCTTAATGAAGGAACTCCACTGGAGTTGTACCAAGGCTGAAATAAGCCTCTTAAGGCACTGACTGGTGTTTCACTGGTAGGTAAAGATTATTATATATCATATAACACACATTTTGGTTCAGAAAATATAAATCATGAATTTAAGATCAAGAATGGAAATAAAAAAGTTTGTTAAAAAGGCTGATACAAAAATCTCTTGCATTTATATGTAACTCAGTCAAATTGATCTAGACATTTTTATTTAATAAATGTTGATTTTATTTAATAAATGTTGATTTTTTTTTTTCCTCCAGATTTATGGTAGAAAACAAGTACAAAGTGTTATAATCGATTTTGGGGTGGAAGATTTAGATTTGTCTTTCAGCTAGTGCTATTCTTAGTATTCTGAATTGTTTTCTTACATATTTAATCTTAATTGAAGATTTAACAATGCATCTTCATCTTTCTTGCAGTTTCATAATTTTGAAATTATGTTTATTTTTTATTTAGTCTTTTAATTTTTATTTCCACCGCTGACTCCTACCAATAATTTTCCCTTTGGTGAGGGTCACTTCTTCGTCTAATGCTAATTGGCTTTGGTCTACTGGTAGAATCGACCTGAGTTAATTTACGTGACCTTGGAATTGCCACAGATAGCTAGAAAGTACATACTTTGTATTTAAAGAAATACAGAAACAACTTTTCCCACAAAATAGCACCAATGCTTAAACTGTGGTCTTTCAATATTGTTTAATTCTGTAAAAGATTTTGAATATTCAATTCTCTGAAATAGGTTGTCTTAGTTAAAATGCAGATTGCTGTATTTTCACTGAAAACACTTTAAATCAAGCAGAAATAAATTTGAAAAGTAGCTTTTCTTCTTATCACCTTATGTCCATTCTGAGAATGCTAACAGTGAAAAATGAAGAGGTGATTTTGGTTTTATAGCTATATGCTGTTGTATAAGATTCTACTTCTTTGGCTATTAAAAAGCTGTCAATATTATTTCACTTTCCTAGACAAATGGAGGATGTTCAGTTTATTTTATGTAGAAGCTACACAGTGTTAACTATTGTAAGAGTGAGGCAAGCAAATCGATAGCTGCCAATAATAATTGTCACAGATTTGTAATATAGCAACATACAATTTGTATTTTATTTCATTTTCTTGTTTATTTTTTTTTCTTGGTTTGTTGTTGCTGCTGCTGTTTTTCCTTGTGTTTTACCCTCCTGCTCTTCTTACCATAAAAGTGGTATTACTTATACAACTTTTGTCTACAAACCAGTTTACCTTACCTGAATTTGGTCCATAAAGATGACTGATATTTTTCTTTGTTGGAAAAAGAAACTTTACAAATTCTAGCAAAGCAGCATTTTAGTCTTGTAACCTAATACATATAGAAGTAGAGTTTTTAGACCAAGTAACTTTTCTGACACTGCTGTATAAGGAAGAAAAATTACTATAGGGTGGCTTTGTATTGAGCTAGATAAAGCATTTTTAGATAGTGATTTTGTAAGAAGCTCGGCATTGGTCGTCTTGCTCAAAATGTTTTTCAACTGCTTCAGTATAAATATAGCCTCATGTTGTGTAATATGTCAGGTAAGCGAAAATGACATTTTAGTAGTTATTTATATATTCCTTATAGCAAGCATGACTGACTGCATGTTCTAGCAAGGAAAAGATATCAATCATGTTGCCCCTCTAGGTTGTTCTATTGTTTCCTGTACAAGAGTTTCTATTTTGTAGGAGCCAACTTCTGAGGCTATGTTTTGTTTGCTAGGGTTTTGGTTTTATTGTTGCCTTTGTAGAGAATGAATGGTGCTACCACTTTGACTGACAAAGAATGGCACTGTAGCAAATACAAACTCTCCTGGATGCACTTCTTTGGGAATTTACTCCAGTAGTGTCAGAACCATCCTTCAGCATGGTATGTAGACTATGATGTATTTCTTTCTCAACCTCGCAAAAATCACTCATTAAGATGCATAAATACATCTTAATGCTTTTGTATTTTCCTCATGCTGTACAACACACTTGAAATTTTTGGCAAAAAATACATTGCTCAGCACTTCAACCTCTACTTCTAGATTTATTCTACATATACAAAAGTAAAAAAGCAGAAAAACCTGGCATTTCATCAGGTTTATTTTTCTTAAATAGTCTCAGCAACATTTTGTAGAACATAAAATGTGAATTACCCAGCAAAAATAAATGCAGAAAAATAAATTCAATATCATCCTTTATTAACTTTTCCACTTTCCAGGCAAACTGTTTCTGTCAATACTTTAATTTCAACTGAGCTGAATAAAAAAGGAAATGATGGCTTTTAGCAACATAGTATCTGCATTTGGGATTTGGTCTTTACATATTATGCTTTATGGTTTATATAAAATTCTTGAGTCATGATAAAAATCCTAATTCTTTTCAGGATTTATGTTTCTAAGATAATAATATTGAGCTATACTGGTATTAATGAAATTTAAGGAAAAAGTGTGAGGGGAGGGGAACAAATATGCTGCCATGTAACTCCTTTAAGCACTGCTTTTGAGACTAACACAGCAGGACAGATTTGTTCCTAGTTATATGCAGCAGAGAGGAAGGGGAGGTCAGTGTTAATTTTTTTTGTTATTTCATATGAACTGTATGTCAGTGCTGAAAACAAAATTCTGATATTTTAAAACTTTAACACTCATGTATATTAGAGTTGCCTTTTAACAGCAATGAGATTGTTTGGATACAGAGAAGAGAGGCAGGGAACACAAGATTAGCATAAGCCATAAAACCATGATTTTTTTCATGAAACTTAGCTGACATGCCTGAAAGCAAGGAGAGGTGCAACCACTCCCCTAACAAAGAATCAGAGAGTGCAGCAATATTTCTTTTAACAGACTTCAGCCATGACAGAAGCAGTGCATGGATGCCTGACAGGCACTGACACTTGCAGTCACTTGGCTAGTGTTTGCAGTGAAGGTGGAAGGCAGTGCTTTTATTTCCTTGTGTTTACATGACTAGTAAGCTATGTAAAATAGGCTACAGGAAAAAGAATTGGTGTTGGACAAATGTTAAAACACATCCTCTTCCTTGCAGGGCCCCGTGATGTAATGAGTGTTTTGGGCTTGTTTTTCTTGTGCTGGCTGCAAGGAATTGAGCTGTTTTTCTGGTCTTTATCTTGCACTGAAACAACTTTTTCAGTCTATCTGTACTTACAAAGAAGCTAAGGTTTAAAGAGCTAGTTTGTTTTTTTTGTGCTAAACAAGTTATTAAAAGAAATGGTCTGGAAATAAAATCCACATACACCTATGTTTTCTATCTAAGAAGAGAGCAGTATTGCAAACTTTTACTGAGTACCAGTTTAGTCCTGATGCTAGTATGAAGCTAGCCTATGGTCATACTTGAAAGACTATGCCATCCACTCAGATGTAGTTCAAATATCTGAGCACTGAAAAATATCTTGACTACCTCCCTGACATGGGTCATTCCTGACAAACTCTTCCCTCCCCACACTAAATTTTGACATTTGAAGTCACCAGCATTTTTGTTCAGGAACTTTTGTCAAGGGTACACACCTTCTAGGAGTAAACTTTGAGGACTATTTAGAAGCTTTTCTGGCTGGTTATATTACCTTCCTGACCTCAAGAGTTCAAAACAACTTTGATTTCTAATTGACATTCTATTACTATTCTTGAGGTATGATCTTTGTTGTACATCATCTACAATTAAAACAGCCAATACAGTACAGATATTTAAGCATTAAGTTACATGACCAGAGAGGTTGGAAATCTTCAGAGACCCTTTAATAGAGAAATTATTTTTTTCTTTCTCTTTTTTTTTTTTAACTTGAATTGAGGCTTGATTTGATTAAAGTTTCTCAGTGCCCTCCAGGGAGTATAGTCAAAGGATATATGTCCCTGCCCAAGTAGATGACTTCAGCAATCTATCTTACTGTTAATTTCCTCACTGTTTGGTGACACTATTAAGGATGACAAGAACAGCCCTTGTCATGGAAATAGCCTGTTTGCTGTTCTTTAGCAACTTATGTTTTCCATATAGCTTTTATGAGAACAATGTAAAATTAGAGAAAATTCATGTTATCTAACTTTTGATCACAGGACATGGAAGAATCAACCTATAATAGATTCTACTGCCTGGAAGAAACACATTAAAATTCTGTATCTCTGCCATGTTCAGTTAGATGAATTGATAGAATGTATATGAGTGCTACTAAACCAAAATGAGAGCATGTTCTAGTGTAACTGTTTATTTAAGGCAGAATATCATGGTGGTAAATGATTCAGGTCCTTTCTATTTTATTTTAATATATTTGACTTACATGTAATTACATAGCATAAATCACTCTTCTAATGGAAAAAATCTTTCACATTATGTTTGAGGGGAGAAGCAAATTCATGCTTAGTACCAGTAAACAAAAATTGATTTGGAAGTGCACACACATAAAGGTTTACGGTTTGCCTTAGTGTGACATGTTTGCTCTATATTTATTGCTTGAACTTGACTGGTACCAAGCAGTGCCATTTCTCACGCAGGTAGGGTCAGAAACTCAACAGCATATTCCTGCAACTCTGCCGAGTATTTTTCAGAAATAAGTTATTCAAAACTGTGTCTAGCACCTTATGACTAACATTAAGAGCAAACTTAAAATGTTACATTTTAAATAGTTTGTAGTTGAATTTTTTTTTTTTTTTTTTTTTTTTTTTTTACATGCATC
>JAOEHX010011912.1:0-11738 GCA_025448015.1 Bolborhynchus lineola
TAACAATTTGCTGCTCTGCAGTTCCTCCCTAAATAAGAAATCAGAACATTTTAGAAACCTGTTCCTGGATTGAACCATTTCCTGCTTCATCTGTGAATTATCTCCTTACACACATACACACACATGCTCCCTACCCCCTGCCTAAGCTTGATAATGTTATCATTAGCAGGGAGGGGAACAAGATGAGAAAAACTGAGTAACTGCCATCCTTTATTAAATTATACAGCATTAATTAGTTGACTAGGTAGCTCAGGGACTGTGTCTGCTCAGATCAAAATGGTGCTTTTCAGTTCAGAGCGACATCTGTTTCACAGTTTTAGAACAACAACAACAAAAATTAATAGTGTATGGATTATGTCACAAAAAGAGAGGTGCTGCATTCATCTATCTCCCTGTCACTTGCATGTCAGAAAGAAAGAGCAGACATTGCTGTGCCACAATATGTGCAGGGCCACAGAGGCTGAAATAATTTTTTCAATTTAGTTTGATGGCAAATGTAACATTTCTGATACGTTTTAAGGGCAGAGGAGGTTAATTCTCCTTCTGAAGACTGGTATTTTGTGATGGTGTTGTTTCACGTTTTTGATGTTCAAGTTTATTTTGCTTCCACTAAGAGTGAAAAAGACAGCTTTGACTGATCCTGGTATCAATTTGCAATCCATCAAAACATACACGACTTTATTTCTGCTGGAAAGAAACAGAAGTATATAGGTTCTTGCCCTAAGAAGTATTGAATTCTTATATATGAAAAAATGCCACCATGGGTTCCCTTTTGGTCCTGTAGTTTATAGGCCTGCATCTAAAATTAGAGCTTACTGGTTCAAATGTAGTGAGGACCTGGAAGTGAATCCTTGTGCTTTGGTTTTGCAATATCAATAACTATATGCTACAACACTAGGTATCTGCAGCAGATGAAAATTACAGCCATTACAACATCACAAAACAGATGGATTTCTTTTCTTCTAAGATATCAGCATGTGAAAAATGCCTGTAAGTCTCAAAGGGATTCTTAAAATCAGATTTTATTAAAATAAAAATAAAAAAGGAAAATTGAAGTACTTTCAGCTCTATTGTAATGCTTTTTCAGGTAAAAAACCAAAATCTTGTCAACTTTTACTGTATGATTTGCTGTGCACAAAACCTATAATACGTACTGTACATGTGTATATTTATACCTGCACAAATATGTGTATATAAATAACATAGACACATAACATACTAATATATATATATATATTGCATAATACTGAAGTGTAAACGAGTAAGGAAGGAAGATGAGTAATAAGAAGCAGAATGTACATCTTCTCCACAGTTGACAGAGCAGAATATACTGTCTTCATGTTAGCCGGCAGCTTTTCCAGCAATGGCTCCTGCCATCCAGAACCTAGAGCTGCAAATACTATCCAGGAACATAATGAACGCATATCTAAGTTTTCCTTGTTTATTTTGGCTTATCTAAAAAGACAGCTTGTGAGCATGCAGATTCCAGAAATCAGTTTCAAGACAGATCTGTTAAAAAGCAGTGCAAGTGACTTTCACTTCACTTTCACGTCAGAATTCGGTTTTCTAATGTCAGCAGCAGGATGCACAGTGGATAAAATATTGAGTACAGCTTTCCCCCTAAACAGCTGGCCAGGGAAATGGCTCTAGGAAAGAAGAGTGTAAAACATATTTTGCTTTGCTTTGAAAAGTTTGGTCTTGTAGAGAATTTAAAATTATCCTGTAACTAACTTTCTATTTTCTATAAATTCTGAACATGTCAGATTAAGCTGCTTTGATGCTTTTTCACCATTCTCCTTGCCCCTTCCCTGCTTCTGAAGACAAATTTTAAATAAAGAATACTGCTTGTAAGTAGGGTTAATCCAGCTTGAGCATGTTTCTTTAATACAGTTTCTTTCACAGAACCAAAACCTCTGAAGGAAACCCCAAGCACTGTAACTTCAAGGCACACACAAGTCTTCGTTATTGTCAGAGGCCCCATTGCCCCTTGTACAACCCCTATTAAGGAATTTGAGTGCTGCCTCTGGCTCTTCCTCATACATGCTAGTCAGCTTTCTGTTTAGCCAGGAATAAAAAGAGTGAGAAATATGCAGAAATTCTGTAAGTTGTTTGCATTCCCCTGAATTATTTCTTTAGCTGAAGGGGATCAAATCAATGAAATATAATGAAACCATATGCTCATTATTTCAAAATAGAGCAGCTGCTTCAGGGAGTATTGAAAAGATTTATTAATTCTACCAGCTCTGCTCATTAAATCTAAGGATCTCTATACCTGTCTTCCTCAACAAAATCGCCTTGATAGCAAAATCACCCCTGTAGTGTTCAAACTGATGCTCATCTTGGCATTCTTCTCTCTGTTCTTTCGGGGCAGAGAAGACAATACGCTGAGCTGATGCTGCTGGAGAAATAGAAAAATTCATCTATGTGGAAATTGCTATCTAGCATGGGTACAGTTTGGAAATGCTGTAAGAGGGATGTGTGTTGGCAAGGACTGATTCTGGCTGCTGCGGACCATATGTGCATTTAATTGAGTTTGCAACTTTCCAGGCAGAATGCCAAATGGACAGTCTACCCATCTGATAAGAGCAATGAAGTTTTCCCTCTTGTTCTCTCACAGTCTCTGGGTTCATAAAGATTCTGAGAATTGAAAAAAATCTGTCCTTCTCCAGGGTGGATACTGGGATGGGTAAGGCAGCAAACAAATATATTAAAGAAGTCCAAAATATCAGATTTACTTAGCAGCTATGACCTCAATCATAATACTGAATCTTGAATAAAAAATATAAATGAACATTTGTACCACTCCAGCAGTATTATCTGAGTCACTGTCGCCGCCGTGATTTCGTCATCTAAGGAGAGGGAGAGAAATGAAGCACCTACCTTGCAGATATAAAGTACAGGAGCTGGAATAGGTTCAGGGAAAGAGGATTCAGTGAGAGATTTTGCAACACCAAAGCAGCCTGATGGGCTGTGTTTGAACAGATGCTGCCAGATTGTTTCCAAATCTTAATCAGGCCTGGGAACACCTTGCTCCAGGCACTATTGCATATCTACACTGACAAAGAGGTCAGGAGACATCTTAAGTGTGAGATGCTTGATTGTTGCTCAGTTTTTAGCTTGGTTTTTGGCTTTTTATAGGGAGGTTCCATCTTCCTCATGGGTTTGGCTGTCCTTGAGCCACATCTGCCACACAGTGGTGGGAGACCATGCGGTCATGACGGCCCATCAGTGTGAATTATCATTGTGGTATTCCTACTTCTGGTCAGTACAAGCCTGCTGAACATCATGCAAGACCTGGAGGAAACATACTAATCACTCCCATGAAGACTGTTCAGCAGTCCTCACAGCTAAAAGGGGAAGATCTCCCCAAATTGGTGTTTATCATCCTTTAAACGTTTTGTTATACACTTGCTTCTGACAGAGTCTTCCATGAGAGAAAATCACACAATTCTGCCTCAAAGTTGATGCTGAAAGTTTTATTCTACATATACACTCTGTTATATATAATTACTATATTATTATTTATATTTATTTTTTATTGTTTAACTGGCAGTTTAAAGAACATTTCCAGGAGGTCCTTGGAGCAGGGTACATCAAAACCCAAGAATTCTCACATTAACTGGAAGGTGGTCACCACACAATGAATTTTCAGTGGTACATTTAATCTTCAAGGAGAGTGCTTTCATTTATTCATAAGGCATAAATTTGGCTATTCGGATAACTATACAGGGACTGAAGTCTGCCGAACTATCCATCTTGCTGACAGATAGCATTTCAACCATTATCAAAATTTGCTGACGGTACTAAAAATGAAACAGTAGTAAAGGAAGCTAGACTCAGCCTATAAAGTAGTCTGGAGAAACTAGAAGAGGGTAATCTATGAGCAATGACCAAAGTTTAGATTTTTCAGAACACATAGTATCTTGCATCTCAGGAGAGGGAGAAAATACACAACAATCACAGAACCAAGGGTCAAAGATAACCACAAAGCTGTACCTGTTACCCTTAGTTTATTTAAATTGTGTCTCCTTGCAAGCATCTACTAATCTAGTTAGGTGCTGCAGCAGTACAAGAGAATTGTGAAGCTGGGAAAGGAAGCTGCTCCTTGACTGCTTTCATATCTTACACAGTAATACATGATTAGAAAGAATTGTAAAGCAATGGCTTGAAGCATCCTTGGTGTGTCTGTTATTCAGACATAGTTAATGCAATAAACACCCTTGATCCTTGCAGCTACATGTATGCTTCCAGGAGCAGAAAAAATAATCTAAAATAGATGAAAAATTTTAACCCTTTTGACTTTTTTTTTGGAGTACAAGTGAGTCATAACGTAAAATCAGGAACAGAACTGTGATTGTAGCAAACATGAGTAAAGTGAACATGGGTATAAAAATGAAAATGCGGTGAACTGTTGGAGAAATAGTAGTGTGGGTACACTTCACTGTTCTCTTCTCATGGCGCATTTAGTAGCCTGTGGCAGCTATATAGGGGGGCACAAATGTAGTCATGCCTTCTTGCTTCTTAATTATATCCAAATAAAAGAAGTATATTCACAACAAATTCATAAATTTTTCACAGACAACTCCACTGGGTTTGGATTCTGTAGCACTGTCTAGGATTGAAGCAAAGCTCATGAACCTCTATGTAGCCATGGTCAATTGTCGTTTTCCCTAGAAGTCATGTTCAGATAAATTTCTGCTTTTAAGGAAGAAAAATGTGCCTTATTCTCTTACAGTTTTTATGTCAGAAATATGCTGCAATCCAATCTTGACTGAGGTCAGTCTATGACATAGTCTTGCAAGAGTCTTCGTCCTAACTAGCACAGTAACTGAGGATGAATACTCCAATAGGTAACCAAGGAGGAGCAAAGAAAAATAAACCAAACAAACCACATTTTTGCATCATCTTCAGAAAAAAAGACAACAAATTGGTCCCTTAATTATCTGGTCTGATTCAAGTTAGCTGTTTCAGCAGAATACAGAAAAAACAGTGCCCTGTACTCCAAAAAGAAGGCACACAGTTTCATGTGGCTGGGTTAATTAGAGGTCAGGCCAACACCTTAGTCTGGCTTGAGGCCTCCAAAAATAGCCATTAGGAAAGAGATAGGAAAAAGCAAATGGAGTTTAAAGGTCATCTTTGTTATTTTGCCTGTGGGCTACATTTGGTGTTGGTATTTCCCTGAAAGCTACAATTTGTGGTAGTAGCTGTCAGCCAGCAGCTATTTGTGAAGTATAAGAGGTTTGAGAATATACTAGGAAATTTCAAGCGTATCAGCTATATTTCATGCTAATTATTCAACACACTTGATATTTAAGTGTTTTTTTGGTGATTATGGATGTGCATTTGAAATGCCTTCAGTGAAGGTAAACTATGCAGTATTCAGTGGAATTGAGCAAATTTTGTCCTGTTAAATTCAGAAATGTGAAGACAATGAGACATTGCGATAAAAAATATACTGGATTTCACTCTAGGTTAAGGAAATCATTGGCCATGCTGTCATTCCTTAGTTAACTTCAAATATACACTACGAATACTTTAACATCAAGAGTTTCTAATGTATTAATCTGAGTAATAATTGTTATTTATCTGAAACAGTTCACCAATAGTCATCTGTCTTTTCTCATTTGGCCTTTTTCTATATACTATCTTTCCTGTGTTTTGATGAAAAAATACAAGTTTGAAACCTTACAATCTTTATAATTTCTAAAAATTACTCAGCCACCGAAAATATTCAAAACTAACACAGAGGTACAGATTGCAGCTTAAAACAATAAAGTTCTACTGCTAAAAATCTAATATCAAAACTATTTGCTAAAAGTTATACACTGGTGGCTTTTAACAATCACTTTAGCTTTGGATATAAATGTTATGAAGCGCCGCTGAAACCTAAGATTACTGGGGAAGAATAGGATACAAACAAGCACAGTAAGCCTGAGGCTGTACTTTGTTGTAAAGAATATTACAAGGATACCAGACAGGGACTCTTCATTAGGGCTTGTAGTGGTAAGACAAGGGGTAATAGATTTAAACTTAAGCAGGGAAAGTTCAGGTTAGATATAAGGACAAAGTTCTTTACTGTGAGGGTGGTGAGGCACTGGAAAAGTTTGCCCAAAGAAGTGGTGAATGCTCCATACCTGGCAGTGTTAAGGCCAGGTTGGACAGAGACTTCGGCGACATGGTCTAGGGTGAGACATCCCTGCTCATGGCTGGGGAGTTGGAACTAGATGATAATTTCCAACCCTAGCTATTAAATGATTCTATGATTACTTCCTTTTGAAACAGTTATGTACGATGAAGTTTTATGACTTGAATTCTTGTCACTGACTCTGTGTTGTCTCAATCTGTTCACCTTCAAAGAACACGTAGTGAAAGTTCGACAAGTAAAAGGCTGGTATAAATGAACAAAACCATGAAGAACCCACCACAAACCCCAAAATCAAATAATAGGCCATAGTATGGAAATGTAAGGTCAGAAAGAAGAGAATGTGACCTACAAAATGAGACATACTGTCAAAATAACTGCAAATCCAAGAGTAAACATACTTGTGTAAATATATATTTAATATAAAATATTATATACAAAATATTTTCAAAGATCACCCTCTATTTTCAGGTGTCTACAAACATTATGATCAGAGAGTAGTGGCTTCAGGTTTTTGCTTCTTCTTCTGTCATATAGCTGAACACACAGTTTCCATACAGCAAATGGTCAAGGAGGGCAAGGAAATAACATGGGATTTTATTGATCATTTTACCTATGAAGTTTTAGGCAAATATTTCCTTCCTTTATTCACCATATCTTCCACTGAAGTTATTCAAATAAGCTTTAGTAGTGAGAAATATAAACCTGGATGATAAAACAAAAAGCTACTGGTAATAACCTTCAGGATAAAAAGGTGTAAATGAAGAGTGTATTTTCACCAAAACCCTTCACTATTCCTCTGTGGTTTCTCTACTGAAATGAAAATGTCAGTTTAAAAAAAATTTTCTGTGTTTTCATGGACTATTCATAGCATAGCAGCAACATTTGTTTAGGAGTCTAAATATATTTTTTAAATGCATACTTTAAATTTTGTACTAAATGTTGAAGAGCAAGTGAACATATGGTCAGGCACTTTATGAGTGTTTAGGATGTTAACTGCTAAAATTGTATACAGAATCAAATTTTGCCCAGATAAAATCCAACTAAACCGTTAAATGTGCAAGCAATGAGTACTTGTAAGAGTCTTTGATACACAACAGAATGATAAAAGAGAAAATATAAAACAGTCTTTTAATCATGCATAATTTTTTAGAGGGAGATTTATTCAGAATCTTGATGCAAGTGGAATTAAAAAACCCCAATTTACCTGCTCCACACTGTTGTAAAGAAGGCAGATCCTCAGAAACTAGCTATTAGTTGTTCCACCACTACCTTATAAGCCACAGGATTATTTGGCAGTAGACTATTTTTTTCCTTTTTTCCTTGGGTATTCAAAGTGTCAGAGGGAGGGGAAAAAGAAAGTAAACAAAAATGAAGTAGTGCAGCAGGACCCAAGAAGTCTGGGTACTGCCACAGACTGTCTGTATGAACTAGATCAAATAATTTGAAGTTATTTCTCTGTGAAACAAAACAGTGCTTTCTTACTCTACAGTCATCCTGTGAGCTAGTTTGACTGTATGCTGGTGAGCATCATCATTCTGGAAGACACACATGTCTGGAAGCATTGCAGTGCTTTGCAGAGCAGGGGTCATGACCCCAGGGGAGGCCATGATAGACCACAAGAGAGGGCCCACTAGGGATTCTATTTTATCTGTTGTTTAAATTAATGTTACAGATTATATAAAACAAATGTGATGCAACACACATTTACTGTACTCTTATAGAAGGGAATTATGAGGGACATGAATTCATGCTAAATTAAAAGTTGCAATAATAGACTTGCCCAACATTCTCAAGTATCATGGGATATAGCTGACTTAAATTTATTGCACCTATTTCATTGAATTGATAAACTTGAATGGATTCAGAAACAGCGAGTAAAGAATAGCACAAATCAAACCATTAGTCATATGTATCCCTCAGGAGGATCCTTCCAGTATTTATCAATTTTGTATTGAAAGACTGAATATAAAAAAGAAAAAGGAGAAATAAAACTCAAGAAAAAAACAAGTGATGCACAACACAATTTTTCACCACCCACCGACTGATGCTCAGCCAGTCCCTGAGCAGCAACCAGCCCTCCACCCCAGCCAGCTCCCTCTAGTTTGTGTTTTGAGTACTGTGCTTTATGGTATGTAATATCCTTTTGTTCAGGTCAGCTGTTCTGGCTGTGCTGCCTCTCTGTTCCCTGTGCTCCTCCAGCCTTCTCACTGGCTAGGCATGAGAAGCTGAAAACTCCTTGAATTATTATAAACACTACTTAGCAACAGCTAAAAACATCAGTGTTATTCTCATACTAAATCCAAAACACAGCAGTCTACCAGTTACTAGGAAGAAAATTAACTCCATGGTTGCTGAAACCAGGACAATGGAGTACTACACCTGAAAATATGCTTCTGATTTTATAAATCCAGTGTAAGACTTTCTGGTCAGCTTAGGAACATGATTTTGATAGCAGGTACAGATCATTCAGAAGCAGGGAGGAAAGAGACTAACTTGCTCCATTTGATCTGTTTCTCTATCTGCTATGTGGAAATAAAGAGCTACACAAAACATCAGAACTATCTGCAGTTGCAGAAGTCTCCTGGAGTTGTTGAGGGAAAATAAAAGGTACAATGAAAAGCCAGAAGAATTGAAGAGGAGAATGAAGCTGGTAACTTAGCAGTCCTTTTTCAGGAAGGCAGTTTTCAGCATTAATCACAATCTTGTGTTTCCTATTTATTTCCTTGAGTTGTTTCTATCATTCACCTTTAATATGCAAAATGAAAAGGAAATACAATAAATTTAAACATGAGAATATATTCTAGCTTAATTTTCTCCAGAAAAAAACTGGGTTTTTTTCCTAACTAAAATCACTTTGGGAACTAAACCGATGCTGGAGAGGGACTTTTCATTAGGCACTGTAGTGATAGGACAAGGGGTAATGGGTTAAAACTTAAACAGGGGAACTTTAGACTGGATGTAAGGAAGAAGTTCATTACTGTAAGGGTGGTGAGGCACTGCAACAGGTTGCCCAGGGAAGTTGTGAATGCACCATCCCTGGTGTTCAAGGCCAGGTTGGACAAAACCTTGGGTGACATAGTTTAGTGTAATATGTTCCTGTCCATGGCAGGGGGGATGGAACTTGATGATCTTTAGGTCCTTTCCAACCCTAATTATTATATGATTCTATGATTCTACAACACATAATAAATAGATAAATACAGAATTTGGAGATTAAAACTTGACGGCTATTCTGATATAAATTAATGAAAACAAACCACTGACTCCCGCTATCCCATTTCCCAGGGCAAATGCTACATACCTTTTATTGTGTTAACAATTAAAACTAGCTATCTTGGTCATCAAAGAAAAATTATCACCATTTTTCAGGGTAAAATAACAGGATGAGTTTAAACTAATAAAAGACATTCAATTTTAAAATACTGAAGGCTGGGCTAGGAAAAGGAAAGCAGGATGTTCAACCAGTGACCACGTATCTCCGTGACCTCTTTTAAGTAGCTTGAAAACTTTGATGAAGTTTTTTAATCTTTGCCTGCACAATAAATTATGAACCCTGGAATATTTTTTCCATATGTAAGGAGAATTCATCAAAGAGTTTACTCTGAATGGTAAAATTGGCTTACCTTAAAACTTCTAAAGGTCTTCTACAAATTTTAACCCTGAACTTATGGGTTAAACATTCATGTAGTGGGTAGAACATTCATGCAACTAAAGATATTCATATATCTTTAGATATAAAAATATAGACTATATTTGATCTATTCTACAACTGATAGGGAGGTAAAACACACTTGGTACTTTCTGGACTGTCGACAAGAGTCTGTTCCTGACTACTGACAAAGAACAGGGATTGTTCCTGTCAGCCAGTCTACCAGGAAAGTATGAGCATCGCAGAGGTAGCATCTGCCTCTGGTTTAATGTCCTGACCATTACTATATTACTGCTAGGCTTCGTAAATTCCAGTTTCTTGCCCTACCTATGTGTTAGATTTATCTGCAAATCAGGAAAAAACAGACAGACACTAGTTCAGATAAGATGCCCGGAAAAACAAGTCATTATTTCATCAAAAGAACATATTTCTGCATATTTGGAGTTGAGCCCAGTTGAAAGCAAGCAGAAGCTGAGTAATTCTGCGGTGAATGACTCACTGGCAGAGAAGGGACATGCCAAACATTTCTCAAACTGATGCTGAGAAGAGGAAGCTAAAGACAAGTAGAAAAGAGACTACTGTGAGAATATTGTACCTTAATAAGCCTGCCAGTGAAAACTGTTTCAGAATAGTTAGATGAACCACACTCTTCTTTCTGGGTTGTAGCTTTTTAACACCACTTGATAGGACCAAAGGCATGAATAGATATTTCTGCTGGGTATGTCCAGCACTAAAGCTTGTGCCAGATTTCTTCAGTGGGAGCTACAAACCAAAATCAGGTGATGAAACACATGGCAGCTATTAGGAACACAAGCCAGAAATCAAGAGCTGAGCAGAGGAGCAGAAAAGTGCAAGAAGATGAATTTAAAAGATATGAAAAAGAGCCATAGGGAAAAATACAGAAAAAGAGACCAGCTTCAGTCAAGAAAAAATGAAAAGAGAAAAAAAAAAAAGAAAAAAGAAGAATGCTTCAGAAAGCTAATCAAATATTTTGAAAGCTCTGATTCTCCAGATAGGGCCATGACTGAGCAGGAAACATGACCCTAATCCACCTCAGTGGTCAAGACAAAAGTTATTTAATCAGATTGGTTAACAAACAAAAGATGAGTATTGCCCATCTGTGGTAGTAAAGAGCTGCATATCAAAACATCTATATTCTGTATTCCCTGGAAAAAAGGTAGTCAGTATGCCTTCATGTATTGCCTTGTATCTGTCTTAACTATGACTTGAATTGCAATAATATTACTGGGCATGACAGTAAGCTGATGCCCCACTGTGAAATATGGAGCAAAATCAACACCATTCCAATGAAAAGATACAGGATGAACAGGGGAGAAAGTCGCTAAACCTGTTTTAAAGACATGGAGCTGAAGCACACTTGAATTTCAGAAGTCTCAGATGGTATCTGTGGCAGAACTACAACGAAGGTGAGATCTCCTGAATGCAAGGAAGCAGGTGTTCATACAACTGTTAAATTGTCTCTTTTGAGACTGCTGTTTTTCAGTCACTGGAATATTTACGTTGCTGTTGATAAAAGGAGGAGATACCAGAAGATATCTTCTCTTGGGATGATGTAGGGATGTTCAGCATGCTGAAGTAGAGCTCACCATTCTTGCTACTTGTGATCCTCCGAGTTTTTTGAACAGACATCTAATAGGTGGAATGCGGAAGAGCAAGAAACAATTGTGAGTTTATAGGTACATCATATTATCTACAAGACATTACAATTTACATGCTCTCTTCAATTTTGGATGGGAAAATTAAAAAACACTAGCGCAGCTAAGGAAAATGAAATGGATTATTTTGTCTGCAGTAAATTATTCTACAGAGAAAGTATTCTACAAACAGGTGTTACAGGATTCTTTTGGGGTTTTTTTTTTTTTTTTGGTTGGTTGTTTTGATTTTACTTGGTTTTATTATAATTTGTGATTGTGTTGGTGATTT
>JAOEHX010011916.1:266-19299 GCA_025448015.1 Bolborhynchus lineola
CCCCGGCAGTCTCGCGATGTTATGCTAACGAGGCGGCGCCGCCCCGCCCCTCCGGTCGGCTCCCGCCCTGCGCCCTCCATCTGGGTGGGTGAGCGAGCGAGGGCGAGTGCGGGCCGCGGTGCGCTGTGGGATACTGGCGGTACGGTCTGTGCTCGCTGCGGCCGTAGCGGAGGGGCCCGGCAGGAGCGGGGTATGAAGATGGCGGACGCCAAGCAGAAGCGGAACGAGCAGTTGAAGCGCTGGATCGGCTCCGAGACCGACCTGGAGCCGCCTGTGGTCAAACGCAAAAAGACCAAGGTGAAGTTCGACGACGGTGCCGTCTTCTTGGCCGCCTGCTCCAGCGGGGACACCGAGGAGGTGAAGCGGCTGCTGGGCCGCGGCGCCCGCATTAACACCACCAACGTGGACGGGCTGACAGCCCTGCACCAGGTACCGGCGGCCCGGCGCTGGGGCGGGGGGAGTCGGGCCCGGGCTGAGGGGTGTTGATGTGGGGGGACTCGGCCGCATCCCTCCGAGGCGCTTCCCTGCGCTCCTCACTGGGGCTCCGGGACTCGGGAGGACGCGTTTTGGGGGTGCCCCGGTGCTATCGGGGTTGCGGCACAGGCAGCGGGTTGTTTGTAACCAGTACAGCTCTGAGCCCCGTCAGCGTGTTCCAGTCCTCACAGGGATATTGAGTAGCTCAATGAGCAAAAGAAAGCAGTGGGCTGCCGGAGCCAATTCATTCATTTTTGGGAAGCTTCCTCTTTGTGCTTGGGATCTGCTGAAGCAGGGAGAATTTCCCGCCGGGGGGTTACTTTCTGCAAGGTCAGAAGCGTCTCCTCCGCCTCTGTGTTGTGTTGTGTTAGAGTTTGCCTTGAAACTCCCCAAGCTGCTTTTTGGCAACCTCTGCAGAGACCAGCGAGTGCCCGCGTCTCACACAGGTGACATAGATTCTATTAATATTCATCCAAATCTGCTGAAGATGATACAAAAGCGGGTGCAGAAGTTGGCTCCGGAGCGGTAAAGCCTCCCCTGTCTGGAAGCGTGTGCTGTGTTTCACCTGTAGCATGTGCTGTCAGTGTGTAAATGGGCAGGAATGTGTGGGAGCCTGTGAAATCACTGTCCTTTAATACTGGGAAACCTGTTGCTGTTGAAGACTGGTTCAGGATTCAGCAGGGCTCGTGAAATCAGGGTCCCAGATTGTTGCATCTGGTCAGTGAAATGGATCTGATTTGAATCCAGGCCAGGCTCAGGAGGAACATTTTCGTAGCTCAAGATCTGGTAGATTAAGCATGGAGCGTAGCAATGGGGCCGGGAAAAGCAGCACAGTCCAGGGATAACATCTGGAAATAATGTGTTCGTAAAGAATAATGCTTTAATAGCACAAATAGCAGGATGATAATTGAGTTGATTGGGCTTTCTGGTGTTACTGACCTGAAGCATTTGGGACATGTGGAAGCTCACTTGCTGATGGCTGTCACTGAACAAGGGGCAGCGATATTTATTCATTTTGTTCTGGAGTTCCAAAAATAAGTTATGAAGCAAAGAGCACAGGAGCTTATGGACCGACAGGTTGGGTACAGCTTCAGCTGGCAAAGCACTGAGCTTTGTAATGCAGCAGCTTGTTCTTTTTTGGTATAGCAAATAGGTTACACTTTGTTAGTAATCCCCAGTACAGCACGAATACATGTATTATCAGATCAATAAGCGATCGTATAGGCACTAATATGAGCCACTTACTGAAGAGCTGGTTACTGAAAGCGTTTTAACAAGCAAGAAGGCTGAATCTAAGGTGGGTAGAAGTGTGGTGGGAGTGGGATGTCTTCATGAGGGCTTCCCAGCCAGGACTGATTGTGATCTCCTCAGAAGAGCCCATGTTATCTTCTTGATGTATGTGACATGAGGCTTGGCCAACAGAGTATCTTGAAGTGCATTAGATCTACCAGGCCATGATCTCTGCAAGGTCAAACCTCTCGCCAAGGCGCATATTGACAAGCAAGCTGCAACTGTATTTCTGTGTACCTAAAGAATTGTATCTTAGGAGCTAAGGATGGGGTAACATTGCACACTGTAACACTGAGGGCTTCATACTTGGAAGAGCTTTTAGATGAGTGAGTGACCAAGCAGATGGGAGCTGTACAAACAGCTCTTTCTTCAGCGACTTTGCACGACGGGAGGTTGGCTAGGCTTTGACTTTAGTAAAAGCTTGGTTTCAGTGCCCTGTTGCTGTAGTAAGTTTCTCATCTGCACATCTGCAACAACGCCAAAGAGATGTCCTTGTGCACCCAAATAGAGCAGACACCCATATGTTAAAGGTTTTGTTGTACGTGTGTATCCTGAGTCTAGAAATCTGTGTCAGATGCAAATGCTGATTGTTGCGGTTGGAGGGGTTGCTGTGAGTTCCTTATCGCTGTGCGGGTCCAAAATAGGTCTGGTTTTATATGTCTTGGGGAATGATACTGCCTGTACCCAAGCATCAGCTGGGGTGTGGTTGGACTGAGGGTCCCCAAGGTGCTGCTTAACAAATTACATGAGTGGAGCAGACGTGAGGGTGTTTGTATAACTTCTCTTAGTATTAGACCCAAAATGTGATGAGATACAGAGAGCAGATGGTGGTAACCACCTGCTCTGGTTTAATACTTGTAGAACCAAGTGGCTGTGCAGTGAGGGAGGAAACCCCACGTGTCGAAGAGTTGACTTTGTTGAAGGGAAGATCGGGTATAAATCTTTGGTTAAAGAACTTCAATATTAAGTGAGGCTCGCTGCATACAAACAAATGTCTTTTTAGGCAATGGAAGTGGGAGCACAGTCAGTTGGCTGAATTTACCAGCATCACCATCAGCTTCCTCAAAGTCTGAGACCACTCTTACAGCTTGGGTTAGTTCATTTGATGCACCCAGAGCCCCCAGATGGTCTGTGGCGTTTCAGCACCAGTAAAACTGCCCTGTCTCTAGAGCGTGCTCCACTGCGACCAGGAGCCATTGTGTACTCGCTGGGTGAGGAGCTGTCTTGGCTATATTTAGCTGTGAAGCTGTATTTTGAAAATAACCTTTTAAATTACAAGTGGTGCTTCTCAGCCTCCAGCTCGCGTCGTGCTCCTTGTTGGGAGCATTAGGTGCAGCATAAACCCACACCACAGGCCAGTGTCTGCTCCCTGCCTTGTGGCTTCAGTTGTACTTTACCTCAGTGCCTGCAGAATGCTTCTGGGTGAGCATCAATCCCATCTTCTTGGTGATTAACTTAATTCACTGGCTAGAGTGTATTTTTGGCAATGGCTTTGTGTGTAATGCAGAAGCATTGAATCATAGAATGGTTAAGGGTTGGAAGGGACCTGAAAGATCACCTAGTTCCAGTGCCAAACACGAACCTGGTCTTAAACACTTCCAGGGATGGGGCATCCACAGCTTCTGGAAGTGTTTAAGGAAAGGGAGTTATTACCTAAGTGTGAGTGAACGTTTATAAATCAAGAAAACCACTACCAGTAGGTGAAACAAACTGTTAGTGACAGCTGAGCATCTTCGGTGCTTGGGGATGGTGGGAAAGGGGCATGAAATGTTTTCTCTTCCTCCTGAATGACAAAGGGAATCGGAGAGTAAACTTCAATGAAAATTGAGTCTTAAGGGAGAAAGTTCTGGTGCTTCCAGTTGGGAAGGCCTCTCCCAGTGGAACAGGCAGTGCTTCTTTAAGGCATCTTTAAGGGCTGATTCACCAGTGATGACAACAGAAAAGACTGTTTATCCTCTGCTTGCCCTTTGATTTACCTGCTGTTTCCCTTTTTGCCTGTGCCATGGAGACCTGAGTTGCTCATGAAAGAACTCCTGGGTTTCTGACACTTACAAGACTCTTAAAGTAGCCTGGTACTTGCTTTTGATTGATTTTCAGGTGCTGGGCACTGTGGTAATTCAGAAGCTGCTTCATGAAAATCAGTACTTTGTGCAGTGATTCTGGGTTAAACAGAGGAGGCTGCAACCTCTCTGGTAGTCTCAGTGTAAACCATTCCTCCTTTTGAGCCAGAGCTGTACGACCACAGGCTTGTCTAGCTGCTCTTCAGAGCTTTAGGAAGCAGCATCCATGCTCTTCCTAATTGCAGCAGCCTAGAGACTGTTGGAAGAACCACTGAGGTGCCAACACGGGCCCCAAATCTGGTAGACAGAGAGGAGAGAAGAGAGTTCCTATGTAGGTTGGTGTTTTTTCCAGCTGGGACAGACCATGGAGCAAAGGGCTGGAAATGCAGTGATGGCTGAAACAGCCTCAGTTTGTTTTACAGGGAAACTGAGGTGGACCTGGTAGTCATTGCCCACACAGTGCTCCTATAGCAGCAGCTTCTAGAAGTTTCTTAATCACCGGAAGCTAAAAGCTAGCTTGTGCCTTGTGAGGGCACAACACAGTGTACATAAAGTGGCATGGAAATACTCCAGTGCAGTATTCAGGTACTACATACACACTTGGGGCATCAATCACAGCTGTACTTCAAGGCAGTTTTGCTTTTGCTCTTCTCATCGGTGATGACAGTGTCATACATCAAGATGTGTTTTTAACACTGAGTGGCTGCTTTGCCTAAAAATACCTGAAGAGAAGGTTATCCGGGGGGAGTCGTACCTTTCCACTGCACTCTGCAAAGTGTCTTTCCAAAGGTATGCTTCTGCCAGTGAAAATAGAAGTTGCAAGCTGTTTGTACTGTATTTAACACTGTTCATCAAGTGAGCAAATGAGACATATGACACTGTCAAAAATAGGGCTTGTCACTAGGGTAAGTGAAATAGGGCTTTTTTAGCTTTCACTTATCAATGGGAATACAGTAGTATGTGCTCTGAATGGAGTGAGAGAGCTTGGAAGCTACCTACAATACACAAGGAATGTATTTGACACAGCTAGTTAAAATCTGAAGGGCTCTTTTACCAACCTAAATGCTTTTATTTTCTTGCTTTGCCTTACTCAGTCTCTTTCTTGGCTTGATGCTCTGTCCTTGTGGGTTAGTTTAATTGTCTGTCCCTCGTATCTCAGCTTCGAAACAGTCTCCTAAGTGGGCAGAATTAACTCCAGACTAAACAAACTAACCTTGAACTGAGCTAGAACCTGGGAGAAGCGCTGCTCCTGCAGCAGTTGGAGGAAATGTGCCTTTGTTCTGGTGAGGAGCAGTTTCCCAACTGGTTAGTTGGGCTTCTGGGAGCTGAAGCCAACTGCAGCATTCACTCAGCTACTGGGTGCTGGGAGGAAACCTCCACCACTTTAGTAAGTGGATGGCTATTTGTGATGGGAAGTGTGCATCTTCATTGTTTCCTTCCTCAGCCTCTGTTTATCCTATGTAGTGATTACATGAGTCAAGCACTGTTGCTCCCCAGAAACAGTGAGCAAGTGAACTGGTAGGACCTTCAGCTACAACTTCCTTTATGGCAGCAGGTAGAAGTGCCGGCCCTGGTCCCATAGTGCTGCCTGTGGAAAGGTTCTCCTCCCCAGAGCAGTGGTGCTGGGCAGGCCAGAGCTCTGTCTGGAAATCTCCTTTGGAAAGCAAAGGTATTTTAGGGAATGCTTGTTAGACTTCCCAAACGCTGAAAGCTTTCTGACTTCTGTAGATAAAATTCTTGAGCCTGCATTAGAGGTGGAGACAAGCCTTTCGTGCTGCACGCTTGTCTGAATTGACATGCCTTGATAAGATTGGAAGCCAGCTCGGCAGAAACTGAGGCACGAGCAATGAAAGCAATGCCTGAAGAGTGGCTGCTTCCAGCGGTGTCCTGCAGCTCCTGCTGCTGGGGCTGAAACCTGCTGGGACATTAAGGCACCGTTCATGTGCACAACTCCCTCAGCTGTAACCTAGACAGAAGTACCCTCAGCCCGGTGTTACTGTCACAGTTTAGAATGCCTCTTGCTTATTTTAACAGTGAGCATTAGGGGCTGGGAGCTGTTTGTGTTGCAAACAGGTTTAGAGACTAAGAATTCAGATCAGATACTGTGGGGCTTCTTACGTGCTGTGTGTTGTAATATACTGAGATAATAACTGGCTAGTATTAAAATACAAGGCTGCTGGGTTGATACACTAGCTCTCAATTGGGGATTATTATATACCATCAGTCACACAGGCCTGTCAGACTGTGTGTGTTAGAGCAGTCTTTTTAAGAAGGTTGGGAGAGGGAAATATATAAGGAGTGGTATAAATCAGTATTTTTCTCTTTCTAACTTTTGAATACAAATGAGGGCGGGGGGAGCATTAAATACTCTGAAGTGTCTGCTCTGCTTTTTAAAGAACTGTGCTTGTGTATGGGCCTGGGATAAGAAGTTGAAAGCAAGAGGAATGCAGCCCGTTTCAGGGAGATAGGGGCTCCCTGCTCCGCTTGCAAGCTTTCCAAAGGAGTGAGTGTTTGACTTGATGACCGTGGTACAGCCCCAGCACGGTGAAGGTGCCCAGTGCAAATCCTGGGGTCTGACCTGCAGTTTATTTTCGGCTGCCCTGCTGAAGGAGGTGCAGCAGCTGTCCCTGCCATCTCCTTTCTTGGGCTGCAGCAAACTGATCTGCGCGGGGCTGGAAGGTGCCGCTCGCGGGAGGAGGTGCTCAGGGTGCCCCAGCACAAAACTCAGTTTGGAGGAATCCTGAAGGAATTATCTGGTGGGGATTTGGGGGCCTATTTTTGCAGGGCTCATTTCAGCATGAATGAAGAACAAACTCACAGGGGGTATAGTCCACACAGGCCTATGCAGAGACGTGTTTCAAGCTGCTGTCAACATCTTGAAAGTGGAGGGCGATGTGGTCTGTCGGAGCTTCTGGAGCACGACTGTGTGAGGGAGGTCCAACCTGCACAGCTTGAAGCGTCATATGTTATTTCCTCCCCTTGCTCCAGAGGTGCATCTCTTACTGGGGTGGAACAGGACCATCCTTAAATACTGAATCCTTAAGACATGTTTGGGTTTTTTTTTTCCAGAGGAAATAGGCTTTTCTGGATTCCCAGAGTGATTTCCTGCACTGCCAACAGCCAAATCCCCACTCAGACCTCCCTCCCCTCATCGAGCTCTTGATAGTCGTGAACATCAAAATTCCTGGTTCAGACACCTACAGTTTCTCATATCTGTAGTCATTGCGAACCATCACCTTGCAGTCTTCCAAATGCCTCGTCTTTTAGAAAACACATCTGCGTGCACTCTTGTTAAATATTTCTATGTTCAAGTTTTGGAAGGTCCATCTCCTTCCAGCTTTAAGCTCTCAGCTTAAATATCCTTATCTAAAACCAGCTGAAAATACACACGGAGTAAAAGGTGTGACTATTTCAATGCTGTTTTTCACTGTAGCTTGTTTCCTGTAGCTGAAGCAAACAGCCCAGTCCTAGCTGGTGAGAGCCTCCCCAGAAGTGTTTCCGTGCTACAGTAGCTGACCTTGCAGAGGGACACAGGCAGTTTCAACGTTGCTTTTCCAGCCTTCAGCCTTGCTCAATAAATCTTTGTGAGATGTGCAGAATGCAGAATGACCACCTGCCATTAGCTTTGTATGTGTCACTGCCTTTTCAGGGTAAAACTAAGCCGGGCCCCTCTCTGATACTCTGAGCCAGGGCATTGATTTGCCACAGTGATTGCTCACCATCCATTTCTGGAATCTGTCTGAAGCCACCTCCTATTTATAATTTGTCATTCCTCACTGTCTTGGACAGCTCATAGGATTTTATCGCAAGGCTTTCTGCCTTTTTATGTCTGATATCCTGTGATAGCAACAACTCATAGTACCAGGCCTTGTCTAAACCCAGCTGCTGGTTTAGCAAGAGCTGACTCCCAACAGGGAATTAGTGAACGGCTAAGACTTTGTGTGTGGGCTCTGGTCTAACCTGGCTTAATGTCTGTTTAGTTTGGAGTTGTAAATGCAATGCCATAACCCAAAGGGATGTAAACTGCAGGGCCTGCACATGGAGCTGTGCTGAATTATCCATAGTGGTTTTGTGTCTGAGTTGGTGCATCCTGAAGTCCTGCTGCAGTGTTCTCATTCTGGAGTCGAAGTATGAGGCAGGGTTTCTGTTTTACTTCCAGGATTTGAATTCATACAAATTGTCAGCTTTATACAAATCAGCTGCAACAGCTGTTGGTGCAAGTCCAGAGAAAGCCACAAGGATGCTCAGGGGTTGGAGCAGCTTCCATATGAAGACAGGCTGAGAAAGTTGGGGCTGCTTAGCCTGGAGAAGAGAAGGCTGCATGGAAACCTCAGAGCAGCTTCCAGGGTCTGAAGGGAGCTACAAGGTGGGCAGAGATCCCACTCTGCCTGTTAGGAATGCTATCAGAGATGGTGTAAAAGGTGTACCATGCTTACTTGCCTATCATCCCACCCAGTCAGCCTGTCATCGTGGTGGGTAATCAAGTTAGGCAGGATTTGCCACTGTTAAATCCGTGCTGGCTGTTCCCAGTCACCACCACCTCCTGCATGTAGCTGGAAATAGCTTTCAGGAAGATTTACTGCCTAGCCTTTCCAGGGACTGAGGTGGGATTGTCAGGCTCACAGTTCTCTGGATCCTTCTTACATGATGGTGAGGTTTGCAGGAACCTCCCTGTATCACCATGACCGTTGAAAGATGACAGTGACTTTGCAGTGACATCAACCAGCTGCACATCTGCCTACCACCTGGTCCCGGAAGCAATCCGTAGACTCTTCATCAGGGACTGTAGTGATAGGGCAAGGGGTGATGGATTTCAACTGAAACAGGGGAAGTTCAGGTTAGATATATGGAAGAAGCTCTTCCCTGGGAGAGTAGTGGGGTGCTGGCACAGGGTGCCCAAAGAAGTGGTAAATGCCCCATCCCTGGCAGTGTTCAAGGCCAGGTTGGATGGAGTTTTGGGTGACATGGTCTAGTGTGGGGCATCTTCGTGGCAGGGGATGGAACTGGATGATCTGAAGGTCCTTTCTAGCCCAGACCATTCTATGATTCCTTTCACTTTATTCCCTGGGTTGGGGCTCTGGTGCCACACAGTGTAGGACCGGCCTGCTTTTCCTGAGAGCTGCCCTTGTCCCTTAGAAGGATGTGCCCGTGTGCCCACTCAGCTGCAGCACTTCTGCATGGAGCCTCAGTTTTACCTGTAGCTCTTTGCATTGACCGTCAGACACTCCTATGCACAGTGACTGAAACATTTCAGGGAGGATCTTCTCATGTCCTTATCTCCCTGATTTATTCTTTTTTCTTCTAAAAAATGGAAGTTGTAAGGAGAGGTCCCTGCCGGGAGGGGAATGGGAGAAGTCCTTTCTGGTTGGCTTGTCTCAGCTTCTGCAGAGTCCAGTCTGGAGCCATTGCTGTCGTTTCATTCCTGAGATCCTTCGCTGCCTTTTGGTACAGACTTGCACAATGACTTAACCAATGGTTCAGAGCTGCTCACCTGCCAGCAGTGGTTCAGTTTTAAGTCATGTTGTGACCTCTTTTCTTCAGGAGTAGGCAGGCAGTGAGGAGTACTGCCAGGTGGCATCCTCAGGGGAGATGGTGACTGTGGATTGCTGTTTCTTACTGCCCCTTTGGTTGAGTGCTTCTTCCCCATCTTGCAGCACAGGCATCGGTGGCTCTTAGGGTGAAGAGTATTCTCTTACCTTTCTTGGCTGCCTGAATTCATGCATAGGCTTAGCAATTGTCTTCCAGTTGCTGAGGAAAGCTTCTTGCTGCTCCCTGCGCAGACTGGCTGGCGCTGTAGGAAGTGCCATAAAGCACCTGAAGTGTCATTTTTCTCTTGGGAGTCCACTTTGGTGGAGCCCTTTGTAATTCCAGTCCAGCTACCAACTTAATCACTGCTGACTTCAAATTCTGAGTGTTGCTCAGTGCCATCTGAGTGCATTTGCTGCAGCCAAACAGAACTTAAACAAACCTCTGTGGATCCTACCTGTGGAACTGGGGGAATTTCAGTTGAGAGAACTGAAAAGTGATGATTTAGTGGAATTCAAATCTTAAGTATTTCAATATTGGAAGAATGATCCATTGTTCCTTGTCACATATCATCTTTTACATGGGGTGACCTCTGTGCTTTCTCCTCCCTCTCATAAATCACTCTAATAGGTACATGCTGTATTCAGGGAGCGTACAGTATCGTGGGGGTTTCGGGGGGAGTATTTGAAGAGTCTGAGACTTGGATACAGCTCAACTAAAGAGTTTCAAGTGACAAATCTGCCCCAGTTCTGCCACTGTGTGCTGAACAGTTTGCATTGCTTTTCTGCACGAGTGTCTGCATTGCCTTCAGTCTTCTCTACAAAGATTTCTTGAAGTCAAAACTCAGCTTTCTGAGCTTTACCAAGCTGCAGCATTGGCAGAAGAGGTTCCAGAACTGCTCAGACAAATGGAAAGTGTTGGGTCTTCAGCACCAGCTGGTATTTGTTCAGCAGCAACTGGCACATGAAGTCTCTAAGCTGTTACCCGTTGTGTGTAACACATCACTTCGAACAAACCCACTACCAGAGGACCAGCCCTGTCGATGGGAAGTGACAGTTCTCCATGAGGTGCTCATTTCTATGAAGGAGTCTGAAATGATAAACCCAAAGGAGTCAGTAAGCATGTGGAGAGAAGGAATCTCGTTGAGATGGTACATTTGGATTTTGAAAGTGCTTGTGATAAGGTCTCTCTATGGAAGCCCTAAGAAACAAAGCTGTTGTGAAATAGAAAGCCATCTTATCCTTGATTAATTACTGTCTGAAAGAGTGAAAACAAAGGCTCCGAATGAAAGCTCAGTTTGCAGGGATTGAGGACTTATCCTGGAGCCCGTGCTGCTCTGCAGCCCCATGTGTGAGATGGGAAAGGGAACAGAGAGGGAGGAAGCAGTTGTTGATGGTGCTGTGTCTTCAGGGTAATAAAAGAAAGGCTGGCAGGGAAGGGTTTCACACCACTGGCTGGCAAAATTTGGTCAGTAAATGGGAAGTACTGTTTATGGGGAAACAGTGGATTCCAGCTGATACAGGCTGGAAGGGTTTTCTGGGGATTTACTGTGACAGCATGGAAGCTCTGCAGTGGGTAAAAGAGCTGAATCAGAGATTAAGAACTATTAAGAAAGGCATAACTAAACTAGAAGTCATAAAGCCAGATGAGATCATGTATCCATCTGTAGATTGGCATGCGCAGAACTCTTTCTACCACCTCAGTCAAATGAAGTCAATAGAAAGAGATGGGAAATGACAGCAACATGATGGAAGTCATGGGAGTAGCTTCCATTCCAGGAAAGATCAAAACTGTCCATGATTCTTCCTGCCCGGTTGAAAGCCCAAGCACAGAGTAAGTGCTTGTAAGTTAAGCTCCAGGTTGCCAGGCTCCAGGCTGGTGTGGCAGGAAGATTGCCTCTGCAATATAAAGAACAACAATTAAAATGGTATTATTTAATGCAGATTAGAGTCAAGAAGAGAAAAAACAGGGTGGAATTTATAAGGCCAAATACCTTCTCAAATATTAAAGCAGTAGTTCTAATTAAAGTGATTTTTAGAAGGCTAACTAATACTTTATGGCATAAACGGTGGGCAATTACGCTTCATGTTTAATAGGCAATTTTATTGAGTTTTTGGGTAACTTGCTGTGGAAGCATGAAGATTCTATTTCATCATACCCTCTGCACTTAAAGAAAGAATAGGGATATGGATGGGCTGTCACCTTGCTAATCCACAAGGTTTTTGAGCCCTTTTCTATTCCTGGCTTGCAGTAGCCTGAACCAATATCTCTGGCTGAGCCCTGTATCTACGTGTTCCTGCAAGGGATGGATTTCATCTTCACTTCATGGTTTGCACTGGCTTTGCTTTTCCTACTCGGGTGGCTGACAAACAGGATTTGACCTTTGCAGCCCTAAATGGTTTGTCTTTTAAATTTATGTCCCTCGTGTTATTCTGAACAAGCATTCCCTCGTGCTGAAAAAGATAAGTGGTAAATCTGCCTGTCTCTTGATGAGAGACTTCAGGACCGTGCCAACCTGTATGCCAGCAGAGCCAAGGTTATAACTTCAGAGCGTATTGCAGGAGTTATTTTTGATCCCTTATTAATAGCTGCTATAGAAGGAGCCCTTTTCTTAAGGCCAGATATTGTCTTGTCGCTGGTTTGAGTACTGGCTTGTCTTCAGTCTGCAGCTCAGGCCACAAAATCCGTTCCTTTCCGTTTAGTTTAGGTGCTGTTAATCTTAAGGAACTTGTTCGATGTTGCAGAAAGTGCGCAAGGAACAAAGAATTGATTGTAGTCGCTGGGAGGGAATCCATGTGCTGACACGATGCTTCCTGCAAATTGTGCTAGGCACTGAAAAATGCAAGTCCTGTCCAAAGCAAGAACTGCTGCATTAGGGAAAATGAGGCATCTGAATGTAATCTGATCCCAGGGTTATTTAAAATCCAGTGTTATGGTGATGAAACTGAGTCTTGGAGATCTGGGGTTACCTGTTGTTGCCTCGTTACTGTGCCGGCTTGGCCCTTCTCTGCTCTAAAGCCTCTTTCCTACTCCTTTGGCTTCTTTGAGCAGCGCTGTGGTGGTTCTCCCTCCACTGTATGATGCTGGAGGCTGCATCTCTTCCTGTATGGTTTGTCACTTGCTCTCTCAGGTCCTGGGGCAGGACTAGCTTTGCTGGCTCAGTGGGGAGGGCTCCGGTTTGAGTTCCAGGTGCTGGGAGAGGTGACAGGAGACCTCCTGCTCCAGTCCTCTGCACTGAGGCACCACCAGGTTTATCAGAGCTCTTTCCAAAAGACAGTTCCTAATCCATTCCTAAACCCCTTCATGGAGCTCAGCACTTGGGAAGCGCTTTTCAGTGTTTGACCCAAATCCACTTTCTTCTAAAGAAAACCAAGCTCTTTGTTTTCCTCTGGTGGCAGTTGCTTTCAGAGCAGCCTTCCCACTACTGGAAGACTCTCTTCTCCTCAAACATTCTTTTTCCTTTTACTTAGATAAAGCAGTTTTCCTCAGCTTTTCCAAGTAGTTCAGTCTTCTAAATGTGCAGTGAGCCTCATTGTTCTCTGGGTTCTTAGGAGTGTGTTGGTTTCAAATTCAATGTGATACCTAAGTGGAGATGACTCCAGCCCAAGAAGTTTTCTTCAGGGCCTTACTAAAAGCAGTTTGATATATTCCAGAATGAGATTTACTTGCTTCTTCAGCAGCACCCCACTGACTCATTCAGCCAAGCTTTAGTTACCCCGTGGGGAGGCAGACGAGGGGATGGTAAAGCAAAACTAGACATAGTGCTATAAATCATTAATGTTATAATAACATATTTAGTAAATGCTGCTTTGGAAGATGAAAACCCTGCACAAGCAGCGTGGGAGCCGGCGTGGTGCGGTGCCTGCCATGGCAGAGATCTGGCAGGAGCAGAGTTGTCCTCATGCGAGTGAGACCTGCCTGTCTTGAGTGGGTATCTAGGTGGTGATCCATGCTGCTGCTGTGTCCATTTGTCCTTGGTTTGCCTTCAGGTGTCTCTCATGTAAGGGTGGGAGCTTTCCTGTTCTGCTTTGTTGTAGGAACATTTGCTGGGAACACTCTTGGTCTGGAGCGCTCTGCCTTCTCCCCTTTGGTTTCATCTCCCACCAGTGGAACATGACCCCTGTTCCTACGCCTTTGTTGAACAGGAGGAGCAGAGCTGGGCCTTGTGAGTCTGTGCTGAGGAGGCTCTCAGACACGTGTTTACACAGGCTTTAAGGTCCTATGGTCCGTGCTGGTTCCAGTGCTCCCCAGAGTGGCCCGAGTCCCTCTGGAATGGTGCTGGGGGCCAAGGTTACAGCGCGGCATGGAGCGGATGCAGAACGGTGTCCTGACTTTCCCAAGCCTTTTACAACTTCTCTTCTTTTTCCGAGTTCTCCTGTTGCCAGTTTGTTTGCCCCAAAGCATGGTTTGTTTCTGAGGTGCCCTACAGCTGCTGTGACCCATGTTCGTGATGCCACAGAAATCCATCAGAAATGCTTTTGGGAAATGGGGGAAGTTGTTTGGCTTTGTTTGGGTTTCTTAAGCGAAGCTTTTCCTCATTCATACCCCACTCATGTCTCCCACATCTTTTCTTGGTTGTGGAGAGCAGAACTATGCTACCCCATTACATAGGGGCCTGATGGTATTTTTGAGTTTGTTTTGTTCCATTCCAAGTCATTTCTAGAATTTGCTTTGATTTCTGAGCTTGGGGCTGATATTTTCCTACAGCTATTTGGGATAATCCTAAGAGCTTGTTCCTGAATGCAGTAATAAGCTCAGGCCCTTTCATTTTGTGACGTGACGTTAGGTGTATTTTTTGCCTGTGATTCACTCGGCAGTTATCTGCATTGGGTTTCATCTGCCATTTTACCACCCCTTGCTCAGTATTGTAAGATTCTTCTTCAAGTTCATCCTTTTCTTCACTAACCCTGGAGTGACTTTGTTCCTCCAGCTGTTGATAAAACAGCCTTTACCTGGGCCATGTGAGCCATGAGCTATCTGTCTTGAGATAAGCAAGGTGTCCAAGTCAATGGTAAAGCAGCAGCTGAAGCCTATCTCAGTCCTGCCTGTCCTGCTTCTCTTGTCATACGCTTTCCATACCAGTGTAAGCACTTATCTGGTCCCATTTAGAACAAGTTTAGCTCCTGGGTCTGTTCACTGGGCTGTGAAAAGAGTGTCAATGCCCCTTCCTGGGGCAGAGGGTCTGGTGGCAGGTGGAAGATGGGGCAGGATGAAGGCAGCCCTGGCTTCAGGAGCAGAGCTGCTGTGGAGCCCCACCATGGGGGAGATGAAGAAAGCCTGAAGTGAGCTGCAGAGATTTCTCTGCCTGCCTTGGAGGGCTGTGGGTAGGTAACACAAATCTCACTTTTAGTTTGAGATTGGAGCTAAAGTCATTTGCAGCTGGTTTGTGTCTCTGAGCAGTTAGGAGAAGACCCAGAGGGGGTCCTCCCGTGGAAGATTATTTGCTGAGCATGGGATGGCCCTGCCATGCCTCCCTACCCCATCTTGCAAGTATGGAGTTACTTTGCCAAGTAGGTTGATAGTGATAGTAGTTTGTTTTCCCCATTATTGACAATTGACGCTGGCCTTACCAGGCTGCTCTGCAACCCCCAGTGGCTGTGCCAGGCAGTGGGGTGAGTACCAGGCCTGAGCTGCAGGGCTCCATGTGAGCTGGGCTGAAGCTGATCTAAGGTTGTGTCTTATAAAGTTAGGGTATGTTTATGTAAGACAGTTGATGACAGGAACCACACATATGTTTTGCTTGTGTTGTAAAAGTGCCTTTAGGAGCTGTGTTAAATAGGTGCAGTGTTACCACTGATGCAGTATCTGTAGAGCTGATGAGCAAGGTGGTTGTGAGCAGAACGTTTCTTTGCTAAGCAAACCTGCAGTAGCAACATTGCTGTTCTCCACAAAGGAGTGAAATCCGTGTGAGCTTTCTAATTATGGAATGTAGAGTTATTTCAGGCAGGAATGAAAATCTCAGTAATTTAAGGGCAGGATTTTGTATATACTGCCTTGAGCCAGTGCCAGAGAGCCCTGGCTGAGTGGGAGAGAAATGACATACTTGGTGGACAGAATGACTAAACTGGTGAGACTTGAAAAGCTAATGCTGCTCTACACCATTAGGAAACTGGCAGTCCCTGCTTTTTAGTGACAGAAAGACTATTTTGAGTGTTGGAACTTGATCAAGTGCTGGACTCATTTCAAGCTCTTCTCAGATGGTACAAACTACTAGCCTCCAACTGCTGTTGAAATAATGGGTATTAAAGATCATGTTGGAATTAGGGGGATGGAGATGATGAAAAGGAAGGCAGTAAAATGATAATCTAGATTGGATTTTAAAGTCAGTCCCTCATGGCTTCTCTCTGGTTTGGAGCTATGTGCTCTGTTCTGGGAATGCAAATGGCAAACCAATCCATCAGCTGCAGAGAAAGAGCACCATGGTAGTGGAAAATCACTGGTACTGGTCCTGTGTGAGAGGGGACTTAAGGGTAGGTTGGAGCACAGGTAACACGAGGTTGGATGGGCTGGTGTAAGAGGTTGGTCCCTGTGGTCCTTTGCATAGAGAAATACTTGTATGTGCGGTCCTTACTGATCCTCCTTGGTTGGCCAAAATGCTATTTGATAAGAAACATTAAATGAGGGGCAGAAAGCTGGCAGTCCTGCAGGCCTGTGCCTGCCATCCCAGCAGGAGCCAAAAGCAGAGCAGTCCAGCCTCAGTAACACTGCATGAGCGTCCAACTGATCTCTTTCCTTACAGCAGCAGTTCCTGCTCATCCTACAGCAACAGAGGTGGCAGCTTTGGTAGCTGAGGGCTCCTTGGTGAGAGCAGATATGAGCCAGCGGTGGTGGTGCAGGGGTGGTGCCTTTGCTGCACCAGGTCCTGAGTTACCCAGCCGTTTCACTGGGCCATCCGTAGCCTAGTGCTGTAGGTATTTACATCTCCCTCCTTGGAAATAAGTTAACATCCCCAGTGCATCTCCAAAGGCATGGAGAGCTTCAAGATGTGGCTCCTATTCAAAACACTTCTTCACCTGACATTTCCTGCTGCTATTTCAGCTTGAAACTGCTAAATGCGTGAGATAATTACAGCCTTTGCATGTATTCCTCTCTTCCCCTGTGCTCTACTTGGTTTTTATTGTGCTAATCATTGTAAGAGATTTGTTGTTGGTTTCTTTTGTTGACTGGCATGGATACTGCTGAGTACTTGGAGTTGTTGTGGGTTTTTTTTCCAATGGAAATATCTGATCTAATCCATACCTCTGTTCCTGCTTCCATGAGAAGTCTGACTCAACCAGTGTGAAGAACTGAAGCACCATAGCCAATTAATCAGACTAGAAAATGAGTAATACCTTTGTCTACTCTCCTGTGCTCTCTTTAAAACAAAATCTACCTCTTTCTGCTGGTTCTGACACAATTGTTTCAGAATTTTATAGCATGAAGATTTTAAACCTGGGTTCGTGGCGCAGAAGTTCCTGCTCAGGGTGTTGTAGCCATAGGGACACCCTGAAGTCGAGGCTGAGAAGAGAGAAGGGAAGGTGCAAAGCTGCACTTTTTTTGCAGGAGCAACAGGAAGAGCTGTTTGTTGTTCCTCAAACCACTGGTGAGTATCATCTGTGCTGCCAGAGGTGCGGGATCACTTGGAAGGGGAATTTTTGGTAGTGGCAGTATGCCCCTATTAAGAGTGGAGCTGTGATCATGAGACCCAATGGCAAGGTCATACCTTCCCATGCTGACAGTCTAGTGGTGACAGTTGCAAGGCTATTTTGGGAGTGCTTTTCTCTTTGTTTTCTGTGAATTCCTCTCTGTTCCCAGATTTAACCCTGATGCTGTCCAGCTGCCAGCGCTGCTTTGCAGGGCATGTTGACATCATGTATTTACTCTTACTTTGCATTCAGATTGACCCCCATCATCTCCAAGCTTACCTTGTTCCATGTATCTGACAACAGGAGAACAGTAGAGAAATAAGGCATTTAATCCCTTTATGACCTCTGTGTTGTGACTTAACTGGCCTGCTAATTCTTCCAGCCCAGGGTGTTAACAGTTAATGTTGCTGCTGGTATCAGTGCCATCCTCTGGTTTGCAATAACTCTTTGACCATGTCTAGAACTCTCCAAAGTGCTCTAGTTACACTAATCATATAGCATAAGGTTGTGGTAAAGAAAACCATCTGAAGCCTTAGGTTAGGAGTAACCTGGTAAATCTTGGTTCTTGGGGGTTTCTCCTATGACTGCAGTAAGTCATCGAGGGTGGGATTCATCTCATCC
Source organism: Bolborhynchus lineola (assembly GCA_025448015.1). Lineage (NCBI taxonomy): Eukaryota > Metazoa > Chordata > Aves > Psittaciformes > Psittacidae > Bolborhynchus > Bolborhynchus lineola. Next base: position 17,863 of record JAOEHX010011916.1, read on the forward strand.
TGCTGTAAATAGGTTTGTGCTGGTCTGCAGACAGGGGGGAAGGACTGGTACTGCAAGAGTGATACATCCCACCCAGCTCGGACAGGCACCACTCTCTGAGTACATCTCTTCCTTTACACTTTGGAAATGTGAATGAAATAAATCTTGTGCAAGGCAAGATGTGGGAACATGTGGCTGGGGCAGGAGGGACCTCACAACCTGGACTTAAACCTACGTAAGCTGTTGTGGGAGTCTCAGGTTGAATGTCAAGGCTGCATTTGCATGCACTCACAAAACAGTCTGCTTTAGCTTAGCGTATTTTATGGCCCGTGTTCACTGCAGTGACTCCCTGGTTCTTCACTTAGCCCAAAGAAAACCTTCAGTTTGAGTGCGATGTGGATCCCTCTTATCTCGTCCAAAACGGTCCCATTGGTAGTGTTAGGAAGGGATGTGCTTAGTTTGGATGAACAAAACTCACTTTTTTTTGCCCTATATCTAATGCAGAATCTTTTGTAACTCATGGGTGGTGCAGCCTCTGCCACCCAAATGAATCTAAGTCAGGTTTGCAGCATGAAAACACCCTTTGGAAGGAGAAAGCAGGAGGTTGGGGTAAATAAGTCATCTAAGTGATGGAGTTGAGTCAGTCCTGGCTTGGAATGGCTGCAGACACTACATGTCCGTGTATACTTGTCCTTCCCCCCAGTTGTAAACTTCCCTGGATTTACAAGAAATAAATACAAGTGGCTGTGTTTGTATCATATCAGCACATCTATACCATAGGCACACACAGCCACAGCTGGTGAGAAGTCGCTGTAGACCCTGCCTTGAGCAGGAGGCATCAGGTTAGAAGTCTCCTGAAGTCCTTTCCAAGTGCAGTGATTCAGTGGTGTGTGTTGCTGTTCTTAACCTGGCTGGCACCGTTGTGTGTTGAGAGTTGGGTACTCTAAACAGCTGTGAATGGTCCCTGCCCCGAGGATCTCAGCATCTCAAATGCAAACTCTTCCACCATATGGAAGAATGGAGTGGCTTTCTGGTCAAACTGACGTGTGCAGCAGGTTCCAGAAGATCAGCACAAGAATGCCATAGCAGGGATGTGAGGTTGTATGGAAGAACCTCTGAAGTGTTTGCTAGTACTTTGGCATAAGAGTTACAGAAATTGCGATCAGTGGTGGAACAGAGGGAGCTGAACTGTGTCAGGGGAGGGCTGGATGAGTAAAGAGCTGTGGAGATGGTATCAACACAAGGGGGCCTACAAGGATGAGAGAGGGACTCTTCATCAGGGACTGTAGCGATAGGAGAAGGGATGATGGGTTCAAAGTGAAACAGGGCAAGATCAGGTTGGATCTAAGGCAGAAGCTTTTCCCTGTGAGGATGCTGAGGTGCTGGCACAGGGTGCCCAGGGAAGCTGTGGCTGCCCCATCCCTGCAGTGCTCAAGGCCAGGTTGGACACAGGGGCTT
>JAOEHX010011918.1:0-35478 GCA_025448015.1 Bolborhynchus lineola
TCCCCTCAGCAGAGCAGTGCGAGCGCTCTCTGCACCCCGAGCTCCGCACCGCATCCTCCCCTCTCATCGGCTCTGTCCGGGTGCCCGCACTGACCCCCGCCGGGGCAGAGCTCCCAGACCGGACCCTGGTCACACGGCGGGTGCTCACCATCCCGCCCGCCGGCCCGCGCGAACTGCCTTGACCCGCCCTGGTCACCGCGCTCCCCGGGGCAGGTGTCACCGAGTCAGGGCGGGTGCCGCCCCTCCTGGAGCCGCCCCTGTGTCAGCTCCTCGCGTCCGCTGAGCTGCCGGCTCCTGCGCAAGGCCTCTCCAGGGCCTGGGCTGCCTCGGTGGCTCTCTGCTCCTTCGCTTGAGGCTCCCGGGTGCTGAGCTTCCCCCCCATCAGGTGTTGAAGGCGCCCTCTCCGGAGCCGCTCACCTCAGCAATTGACTGGATATAAATTCGGTAATATTCACTGTGAATGTCAGTTCACATTTATATCCGATACAAAGCAACACCCAAGGCTTCTACCTTGAATTTCTTCAGCTTTCCATAGTTTCATATGGTTCATAACTAAAGAAAATGAAAAAGCAAATTTCTTGCCAAGCACTTGCAGAGCAGGGAGGTGCCTGGAGACCCAGCTTGCTTGTCTCATTAACTTCCTTACAGAGTAACAAATGAGGCTCCAGATGGTCAGAATTTTGTGAGAACTGAGATAATTTTCTTTCAGATGAAGAGTTTATTTTAAAACTTGAGATGAAATCTGTGCGCTGAACTTCCCCATTTGCCGTGGCGGGGTATTCACAGGAGCAGAGGAGTTCATTAAGTGGCTCAGAATTTGCAGTATCTGTTGGCATCTACCACATAATATTTGACAGTGGCTGCCTGTAAAATAGGAAGCAACCAACTGGAGCAGCAGCAGCATAATGAAGATTTATGGCTCCAGGACAGGGGCTTATGTGGGAGAACAGTTTGTAATTAGGGGCCAGTTTCTCATGATACAGCCCATACCTTTTTTTAGACTGTGGTAGACTCGGTGCTTATATTTGTTACTTTGGAAAGTAGCAAGAAGTCTTGCAGCAGTTTTAAAGTGAAGTCAGGCGTACAAGATGTGTCAGGCGTGCCCAATGGGAGAAATTAAACATTCTTCCGTCAGATCAGTTGGTAGTCATCATTTACCACTGAGGGTGTGTTTATTTTAAAACCATCTCTTCTGGTACCACTGAGTATAGTAAAGAATGGCTGCTGTATTTTGTCTAAGAATATCAGCTGTTCAGAGGACTTGTCACAGCCGTCTGAAAACCCTTCTCATTCTAGTGACTGGGATAATTTTTCCTGTCTTTGGCCCAGAATATCCCCTCTTGTGTCTCCCAATCCAAAGCCAACAGGTGCGTCGCTTTGCTTCTACTAGTGTGGACCCAGGAGACGTGATCTGGAAGTTGTAAGATGATTGTCCTCCGTGACCTGCCACTGTGGATTCTTTCCTTGCAGTTAACAAATGAGCAGATGCTGGTAAATAACTGATTTAAATTACTTTTTCCAGAAGAAAGCTTTAGTTCTGCCAGTCCTCAGGGTCATGTGTTGACACTGTTTTGGCATTAGAAAGCTTTCGAAGGGCAGTTGCATTAAAATTTGCTTGTGGCGATGGAAACGGGCCAGCTTGTGCTGTTGTGTCAGTTGTTAAAACGGAAAGGCCATCTAGCAGACTTGAAATTGCCAGTGATGTGTTGTGCCTTGTCCTATGCTTTCTGTGAGCACCTTCCTTCCCTGTTTTACTTTGCTCTTTATTCTGGTGTCAATAAGCCTCTTCATAGATGAGACAATGCTTGATACAGCCCTTGGGGCTATGGAGGACCAACGCTTACAGCAAAATAAAGCCCAACCAAACAAGGAAACCATCACAACAGAAATTTTCTCTAAAGGATAGTTTTGTATTTCATCACGCCACTTGGGCTTTAACCATGTATTATAGCAGTGCAAAGTCGGGACACTGTTAAAAATCAAACTAGTTTTGAAACTGGTGATAGAAAAGACCCAAAGTATGGTCAAGTAGCAAAGTAACTGGGTTCCTACTGCTTCTGTGCACTAGTTTTGAAATGGAAAAGCTAAGGACTAGCATGGCATGTAGTACATTAAGATAACACAACCCTGTCGGTATTCAAAGCTACTCACTTGTAAACAGCAGGTTATAATTTATCTTTTCTTAAGTGGCTGATGAGGGTGCTGAGGCCCTGGCACAGGCTGTCCTGTGAAGCTGTGGCTGTCCCATCCCTGGCAGTGTTCAAGGCCAGGTTGGACAGGGCTTGGAGCAACCTGGTCTAGTGGAAGGTGTCCCTGCCTGTGGCAGGGGGTTGGAACTGGATGAGTTTTCAGGTCCTTTCCAACCCAAACCATTCTGTAATTTATTCAGTCATGGCTTTGCGGTTCACAGTTACTTCACTTTATGGAAAACCAGGGTCAGTTTGTCAGGAAATACCATTAGGGAATGATAGAATAGGGTTAAATAGTGCAACAGTGTGTTGCAGAGACTGTAACTGACTGTAACAAAGCTGTTCCCAGAATTTAAAGTGTGAGACATGATGTGGGACATGCAGCCTAGTCAGTGCCAGCAGGTAGGATTTTCCCTTAGAGCATTCCTGCCTTCATATATTTAGACCTGGGAGTGATTATTTGGAGAGAGTGAATGTGTTTTTTTTTCTTGATGAGTCCAGTTAAGCATTTCAAAACATAATTTATTGCTAGGCTTTGTAACAGGAATCTGTGCCTCGCAGCACTATTTTCGCTTCTGTTTACCATAGTCACCTAAACCCAAGCCAAAACCTGTTCAGGTTCCTCTATCTCCAGCTTTCCCATGCCAGAGGTTTTGTTTGCACCTTTCCTGCGAACAGAAGTTGGTCACCAGGGTTTAGGGTTTCCAGCCCTGTTTGCTCCTTTAGGACCAAGCTCGCCAGCAGCCAGATGCTGAGGTCAGTGCTGCCAAGCTGCTGCAAGCCTGTGGCTCCCTGTGGTGGTGGAGCAGGCCTGGGCAGTTGTCCATGGCCTGAAGCAGCTCAGCTCACCTGCCCTTGCAGATGTGCTCCTGAGCAAGAGCTCCTGTTGATCAAGGCACTTCAGCCTGCTCTGAAACGGGAGAACCCTCGTTCTTTGCCATGTACTGGCTGAGGTCACAGTGGCAGAGAATCAGTCAGGGGGTTGGGGTGTTCCCCTCTCCGGTGTGTCTCTGGGCTCTTCCAGGTGTTTATTGCTGTGCTGTAATGCAGTTTGCTGGGCAGCAAACAGAATCCCCCTGCCTATGGATATGAGGCTTCTGATTCCTAAATGTAAATGGAAAGCTGAGTTGCCAAAATGGTGGGAGAAAAATGCTTTAAGTAGTCAAAATCCTGGAAAAATTAAAAACCAAGGAAATAGTGTGGTTGTTTCACAAGCACTCGAACGAGAGCCCTGCCTTGTACTGCAGGAAATCATCCCTGCTGCTTCAGCCACACTTCATTTCAAACATTCCCTGCCTATTTTCACATGAGCTCATATGAATTCACAGTGGGGACTTTCTGACTGCCTCCGGTTGTGCTCTTTGCTGCTGTTTTCAGGGTTTCTACGGTGCAATAAAATGCCAGTTACAAAATCAGAACTGTTTTGCAGTTCGGACTACTGGATTTAAAGTCAGTTCCAGATCTAACACAGTGCTTTGTTGCCAGTAGAGGGATAAGCTGCCCCAGAGAGCTGTAGCTGTTGCTTTGTGTCACCTTGCCTGGGAGGGTCTTACCCTCTTTGTCCTGGGGTTCAGATCCAGCTCATGTGAACAAGGGTCTCTGTTGCCCCTTCTCAGGGCACTGCCAGCAGTGTAGGTGGGTGTGCACAACTGCCTACAAGGCATTGGGATGGTGAGCAGACCTCGCGCATGGTCCCCTGCTGTGGAGGCAGCTCGGTGGCAGAAGAGGAGCAGGACTGCAGCCGTGCTGACCTTCCTGTTCCTGGGAGCATACAAGGATGTCTCCCATGTGTATCTCCTGGATGATGCAAGGCACTGCTCAAACCAGCCCCAAAATCACCATCAGTAATAAAGCTTGTTTTGCCAGGGATCATTCTGCTGTGGGCTCTGCCTTTAACATGCTCGGTGACTTTGGAATTTGCTTATTCTGTAATTGGAAGTATCTTTGCTGAGAAGTCCTGAGCTCCCATCTGCTTCTCCCTGCCTGAGGCAGGGCTGAGCAATAAACAAACATCATTTCTACAGCTGCTGTGGCAGCAGCTACTGCCTTGCGGAAAGGATAAAGCAAAGAAGGGAAGCAGGAGCGTTCAGGCATCAGACTGACTTAGCTGGAGGGAGGCCAACATTGGGATTTGTCTCTGTGGCTATGTTTGCTGCAGCAGTTTTGCCTACAGGTGGCACAGCGGCACATCATCTCGCACACACAAGAGCATCACTGCTGCTGCTGGGGCTGGTCTTCCGAAGCAGAACCAGGACGGCTGTGAAAGCACTGCCTCTTCCACTTGGGAGAATTAAAATAGTGGCTTCTGATGCCACTGTGCTGGGGCAGAGGGTGAGGGGGGGGGGGGGGTCTTGGACTTGTTGGTATCTGCACAGCTGCACTGTGCCAGCTGAGGCAGCGTTTCCCCACTATTACCTTGCACCTTGAAAATTGTGAGTGAGGACAAGGAGGGAGGTGATCCCCACAGCGGAGAGCAGCAGCACTAACTCATGCAGCAGGGTTTGGGGCAGTTGGTGGAGCTGCGCTAGTGGCATTTGGGTGGGGTGTAAAACCCTGGGTACAAAGGATGGGGATAACAAGCACTGTGTTGGCAGTGGGGCTTGTGCTGGGGGTGTGTTTGTGCTCAGAGGTGCTCTGAAATGAGGGTGCGAGGCAGCAATATCTGTGGTACACTGTTTATTTTTCTTGTGGAGCTTGGCTGGTAACTGGGACTGAATTAAAGCAATGCTCATGAAAAATAAAACCCAACCATGACTCAGAAGTGCAAAACTGCCTTCCATGTGTGCAGAGGCAATGAGGTTCTGGTTTGCCGGAGACAGCACAGGGTCTGGTGTCTGTACCAGCAGGGCAAAGGCTTCAGCTTGTTGATATCCTAACTGTGATCAGGCACCTGGTACAGCGTATGGCTTTGTCGTTGGGTGGCACCTGTGACTCTGAGAAACAGTTTCTGTTTGGCAGAAGCCACTGGTGAGGTTTTGTCTCGTCCCTATTTACAAGTCATGGTGCTGTCTTCCACTCAAACCACTGAACAGAGGCTGCTGAGCAGTAAGCTTATGAAATCGGAAGTTATGAAACTGAAACAAAATAAAAATGGTAAAAGCCAAGAACAACAAAAACCTGCTGACCTCCATTGCGCTTGGCCATGGCTCATCGTATAAACAGCACTGGCACAGAGCAGACAGTTCCCGTGGTGGAGGAGTGGTTTGTGATGGGAAGACTTAGGACTTGCAAAGGATCAAAAAACTAATAAGTGCATCCCAGGTATGAAATTACAGTAACAGGTTGCCTAAGGCTGAGAAAGGTCTTAATTGCATCATCCCATCAGGCACACAGCTGGCAGGAGCTGAACTAGCCCTGGCACTCCCTTTGCACTTCCCACCCTGCTCCCTGCTCCTCTCTTTTTGCAGCTCTGTGAAGAAGGAACTGACTGGACTCCAGAGGACAAAGCACGCCAGGAGATGTAACATCCTTGGTGTTACAGCAGTCCAAGAAGTGCCTGGCAATAAGTTCCCTAATTAAAATTCATTACCCTGTAGTGAGGGAGGGATGAAAGCTGCAGGAACGAACAGAACACAGGGATAATTTGGTGCCTGGTGCAAGGGTCTAATTTACCTGCCTGGAAAAGCATCTGAAAGGGAAGGAGTGGAAGTTTACCTACTTGGTCACTCAGGCAAGGATGGTGGCTGCAGGGGGGAACTGCTACCAGCAGGCACTACCACCCCCTGTGCTCGGTCATCTTATTCCTTCAGCTCCTCCCTCTCCCAGTGTTCCCTGTGCTGCCTTTACTGGGGACCAGTGAAGTGCTGCCCACAGCAGTCTGTGTGCCCTGGTGGGTTTGCAGCTCCAGGCAGCTCTGGTGCATCCCCCTGCCTGAAGTGGGGCAGTGGCAGCTTTTACCTGGCCTGGCATGGGGCTGGAGAGCCTCCAGTGTGCCCATGCACTGAAGCAGGCTTCGCCAGGCCATCCAGGAGCAACCTGGCACTGATACTTTGCAGTCCTACTACAGCGCTCTGAGCTGCGAGGCAGGGCAGCCTCTGGGGCCGGGTGTCCCTGTGCTCAGAGGTCCCAAAAGCCCCTTCGCCAGGCGTCAGCTGAGGGGCTGCGTGATGCAGCCGGGCATCGGGCAGGTCTGGCGTTGCACAGCTGAGGAGACGGGCTGGTGCACTGAGGGGGGGACATAGCTTCACTCATGCTGCTCTTGCTGTGGTTCTGCTGGGGGCTGTGTGGGTGTTGTGGACAGAGACCCCCATGCCTAACCCGTTTAAAACCTTTTCCCCAACTCTTCTCCACATGAGGGTAGGGAGGACCCTCTGCATGGACAGGGTGTCTGTGAACACAGCTTGGCTACAGTTTGATGAGAAATTTGTTTAACCATCTGCATAGCATGTGGTGATAGCAGCACTGTTGTGCTCGTCATTTGGTAACACATAGCTGGGAGCAGCAGGGTTTTCGAGGAGGAGGTGTCCCGAGGCCTTGGGATCCTATGTGGTTTTCAGAATTCACCAGTGAAGACTGCCAACATCTTCAAACTGTGCAATTCATACACCACACTCCAGCTAGGGCCGTGTTTTCATTTACTTCCTTGCCTCCAAAGTGCAAAGCCAGGGAGCAAACCAGAAGTTATCAGGTGGCTGTTCAGGCACTGGGAACACGGAGAGCAGTTTGATAAAGCAAATACAGCCTGACTCTACAAACACCCTGTACAGAGGCTTGGTCAACAAGCAGCATTCAGTAGCTTCAATGAATTAAACTGACTCCCATCAACTCAGCTAGAGGGCTCTCCATTTCACTGGTGTGGTTTGACGTCTGGGGCAGATCCCATTGGAAAAGAAGTAAAGTTTCATCCCATTCCTCAATGAACTCGCTGCAGCAGCGCCATTCCTTCACGTGCCAGAAAAGCTCAGGGTTAGCAGGGTCCGGTATGGCTGCGTCTCCTCCATCCACACACTGCAGCCATTGCGTGCCTGCGCGCTGGGTCCAGCAGGGCTCCCCCACCAGCCCTGCTCAGTGCAGAGCTCCCTGGCCTGGCTGCAGCAGCTGTAAGCAGTGAGACACAGACAGGAGCCTGCACAAAGGTGTGTGTTTTCTGCCAGACCCCAGTTCCGCGTCTGGCAAGCACTGCTGGCTGGGCCACGGGGCACTGGGGGGAGTGGGGATGGGATAAGCTCTTCCTGAGATCTCCCTTGCTGTGCTCTGGTCTGCTTACGGCATCTTCCAGAGCACATTTCCCGCTGTCAGAGATACCCCTGATGTTCCTCGCGCTTCTCCCCATCCAGTGGTTGAGTTTGTGGCTTGTTCTTCTGTCTCATGGTTAAAAAAATAAATATTTTACTTTTCATCCTCATCTCCCTCGCTCATGCTGCTGAGGGAGGCAGAGGCAGCTTTTGGAGAAGATGGAGGAGAGGCTTTATTGAAGACCCAGGGTGGAGATGGAGAACGGGATGGAGAGCGGCCTCGTGTAGGACTGCTGTTGGGGCTCTGCCGGGGAGAAAAAGCCTGGAGCATTCGGCCGCTTCGTTCCTGGAACATCTGCTTCTGCAAAAGCAAAGTGAGAAGATGCTCTCTGAGTGGTGCACAGAGATGGTATCTACATCTGTGGGCAGGCAGGCTGCGGCTGTGCCGCACTCTGCCTCTCGCCGGGGGAGAGCAGGGAGACAGAGGATAGCCTTCTGCTCTGAAACATGGCCAGTCCAGCCCACACTTAGCCTTTGCCTCTTTTACTGTGCTTGTGATAACCCAGTTTTTACATGACAAGAGGTTTTAGATTGGACACCCCTAGTGTGAGAATACTGTGCGTATTGTCCAAAGCCAGCTAGGGAAAACTCCCCTTGAATTTCCTTGTACATGTTGGTTATTTTTCTGCCTGAGCTTCCAAAATTCCTTGTTCCCAGGACCTTTTCCATTTAGCGTGCTGGGACATACCACCCATGTCCTGCTGAGCTTCCTGGCTGGCCCAGCCTTTTTCCTTCCCTCTGTTCTGAAGGGAGGCAGCCACTTCCCAGGCTACCTGGAGCTGGCACCACCCAGACCCTGAACTGGGAGTGGGAATGTCAGAGTTCAGGTGTTTGTTGAAAAGAGAAACGTGCAGGCACTGTTCTGCTTTGAGCTCTTTATTGTCATTTTTGCTTTGCGGAGCTGCATGAAGGTCTGCCACTGCTGGCAGGGTGGAGGAGGCCACCTTGCCAGTCAAGCAATCAGCCACACTAAGGCAAAGGCTGCTGCTTGGTAGCACCTATGTGGCCTTGCCAGGCTGGGTTACAGGAGGTCTGGCCTGTGCTGTGCTGCTGCTGCAGGCTTCATGTGCAAAATGCAAGTGCCCCGCTGCTTCTTTTGGGGTGTGGAACAAGAAGACTCAGCATTGGCTGGAATACTGGAGGTTGGCTCATAGGCGATGCTCAGCTGGAATGGAAGAGCCAGCCCAGACAAAGTTAAACTGATGCTCTGAGAGCAAAATAATTTGAGGTCTGAAAGCAACATACTTGTGCAGGATGTACTCTGGTTTTGCCAGCTTGGGCTGCTGCAGCCCACGGGCTTGCTCAGCTTGAGTTTCCGTTTTGTTCCTCCTCCCTTTCCCCTCCAGTAACTCTGCTCTGTGATGACCTTCCTCCCAGCCAAGGAGCATGTGGCTGTCTGTCTTGCTTTTCCTCCCACTCTTTAAAACGCACTATTCCCTGCCAGCAGAGGGGCGGACGCAAGGTTTTCCCATCCAGTGTTTGCTAATCCTGGGGGCTAATGACTGAGCACAGCTACAAAACTTAATCGTTCCTCTGTGAGGTCCCTCACACCGTTTTTATCTTTGTCACATTGGCTTTTATTAACTTCAGTTTTAGAGCCTGGATGTCGCTGCAGTGCAGAATGATAGGTCAGTTGCTGCCTGGAGCCACACTTAGCAGTGCTCTCACACATAGACCCATGGTGTGTAACCTACCCCTGCGCTACTGCTCGGTCCAGAATAGTCAAGGTTTCCTACAATCTCAGTGGTTAGATGGTGGTTACTCCTGATAAATGGTGCCAGGAAGCATTTGATGGAGGGAGGGCTTCTGCTGCTGATTGCTGTGAGGATGTCACCAGGGCTGGCAAAGCCCTGGAGCCTATATGAAATTTAGTGGTAGGACTGCAAAGTTGTACTCTAGATCACAGAAGCTGAGGTTTTGTTGCTTCATTTGGTCTGTGTCATTGTCCCGCTGAAGGAAACCCCCAACACAAAAAATGATGTTTGATATGAAATATCCTCTTCCTGAACAAGCAAAACACTGCACTGGCACCTCATCAGTCAGCCACTTCAGGAAGCTTGGTGACATTGTGATGCTTCATGGTGTTGTGGCACCAGTGCTGAGGGAGACTGAAGTGTCCCAGCTTGGCTGGTATGCCAAGTGTCCCTTGGTATGCCTAGTGGCAGGTGTCCCTGCCTGTGGCAGGGGGTTGGAATTAGATGAGCTTTAAGGTCCCTTCCAACACAAACCCTTCTGTGATTCCATGACTGCTGCTTTTGAGCTGCTGATTCTTTCCAGGCTGTGCTCAGGTCCAGGCTGTGGACACATGGTGTGGCCTAAACACTGTCCCTGGGTTCCAGTTGCAACCTGCAGGATTTATCTGAGCCATTGCTGATGTCTGAGGTGATGCAGCTGTTTGTAGTCATCTCCAACTCCCGGCCCTTTGAAGGTACTCCTGAGGGAGACTGGCACAGAAACCCTGCTCTGAGTTTGGTTTCTCTCCGCTGACCTACGTGCAGTTGCCTGCTCCTATGTGTCTGAGAGGAGGTGGAATGAACCCTACTGCTTTCCACTTCCCTGGGCCTGTGTCTCTGCCATTGGGGCCCCTAATGTGCGGTCATCTCTCTCATGCCAGAACAAAAGTTTTGTGCCACATCAGTTGTTGTTTCTGACCCCTCTGTGACTCTGTTGCAGAAAAACTACACACAGGGGCTTGCACAGGTGGGCAGAATTGCCAATGAATTACAGACATGTTGACATTTGAAAACTGACATTTTGACCTTTTTCACAAATGGGCATTTTTCTGTGGGCTACGTGGCCCTTTTAGAAAATTGATGCTGGCATAAAGCGTATTATAATAATTATTTGTGAAATAATAATAGCATATTAGTGGCATGCAAATTACTGATCTAGGAATCCAGCATGCCCGTAACGATTCCTGTACTTTTAATGTCAACATTAAAAGCAACATCTAACAGTGATAAGGCAAATTAATGTTAATAACAGTTTTGACACTAATAGCAAGTTATCATTATTTTAAAAGTCTTTCCTGTTGCCAAGGCTCAAAGTATATTTAAAAAAGCCACACCACCTCTCAGCTCGCTGTCACTGACGCTTTTCCTACAACACTGTCAGGAGATTTCACTTCTCTTGTTCTTAGTGAAGGTCTCTGACTGCACCAGATTCCCTGCCCCGTGGTCAAATGCTAACTTGTGAAACACGAGGCCACCCCCAGCTCTTAAGAGACCATTGCAGAGCAGCTTTTCTCTAATCAAATTTGGTAAAATGTTCATCAGCAAAGGGCTTCTAAAAATGCCACCAGTGTGCAGAGCTGAGTGGGTAGAGACAGGGGATGCGATCAAGGCTTTCAAACTCTTTTCCTCTCTCTGCACAGGCAAACTCATCTCACCTCCTCTGAGTTTCATGTGTTCTGTTAGCATTTGTTTTATTTATCCAGCACCTATGGCCACATGGCCATCCCACATGAGGAACAGTCGCCGAGCTATGTGAAGAATAACTTAGAGAAGAAGCTTCATGTGGATGTGGTCGGTGCAGGTAAACCTGGGTTCTTCATCAGAAGAGTTGCTCTCTTCCCCTCCCTAAGGAAAATAAGCCATTTGATTATATGGCTGGGACTTAAGTTATTCAGAGAACACCTGCCTTTGCATGATAGATGTTGTAAAGAGATTATAAAGATGCAGTTTCTGTTCTGAAGCCTTCACAGCCTAATTTGAGGGTTTTGTCAACTGAGTGGTAATCAATATGGCATGTCATAGCAGAGAAAAGATGAGAACTCCAGTAAGAGGCAGGTACTATGTTACATGCTTTAGTGGCACTGAATTGTGACACACCTGTGATGCGGGCTACTTAATTCACCAAAGGTCTGTGACTCTTCCTGAGTGTTTGTTTATAAATAAAACCTCTGCTATGATCTTTTTAACACAAGGTACCTTTTGTGATGGGAAGTTGGTCAGGTCTGAACTGATAAAGAGAACCTGAGAGAACATTATGCGTGTGTTGACTCTTCATAATTATTCCAACAGTATCTGCTTCATGTTAGTCCTAAACTGTTTCTTCTGGCTTGCTGCCTCTGTTAACACTGCCTCAAATGGTAATCCACGAGCAGTGAAAGCTTTGCACAAGCCTTCTGCACAGGGTTTGAGGAGGCAGATGCCTGACTGTCTGTGTGCCACGGTCTGAAAATGTACCTCTGAAGCATCCTGCTGTTCTGCAGGATTATTTGTCTAGCTCTTACTCTGCTCCCCTCAGTTCACCCTGCAGTGCTTGCTGCTCTCCTCCATGCTCGCTCGTATTTCTTTGAACAGAGCAATAGAGCAATTAGAGCTTGCAACTAGAGCAGCACATCTGAGATGATGGCTGTACTGGAGAGTCTGGCTGGGGCTTGGGCTTTCACCAGAACACAGATACACAGAGAGAGCTTGTTGGAAAAGGACTGACTCCCAATAGGAATGCCTGGGAAGGCCTAAGAACAAATATATTCTACATATAAATTAAGCTTTGCTACTGGTTTCAATGTAGCAAGGGGAAACAAAAAGACAGAGCTTCTCAAGGCTTTGGCAAGCTATCAGAACTGAAAGATGGGGTCCAGGACTCTTTTGAGGCTCTGAAGTGTCACCAAGTCACCGCTCACTTGGTGCATGACTTTGCTTTGAGCAGGTGAGGCCTCAGGGTTTCTCCCCAGAAGGATGCTCTTGCAGACCCTCCACTGCCTTTCCAAGTCACCTGGGGGCCTTTGGCAAATGGGCTGTGTGAAGCCAACACATACCAAGGAGAGCTTTAGAAGTGCTTCAGTTCCTAAGCCTTCCCTGCAGTCAGCCAGATGAGCCTGGCCACTTCAAGTGTAAAATCACTCCTTGGAACTTTAAATCAGTAGTTTTTCAGGTCAGAAAATTATCATCTTCTACTGCTGAGTACAGAGCATGAAAAGAACTTCTGAAAAACTTCTTAATGGTCTTCTTTTCCTCACCACTTCCAGTGTATGATCCCTCCCTCATGTCTGTGTGGTCCCATTTAGTGCTAATGGGGATAACGGACTGTATTAGCTTGTTTGCTTGTGTACTGATGTTACAAAGCTCTACTGAATGCAGTATCACATTCAGCATCACACCTTGACAAAAGATAGAAATTATCCACAAAAAAGCAACAGTCAGAAGTGGCAAATCCTCCCATTACAGTACTGGCATGCGGTATTGGATTCAGCAAGCAGGTTTGGCGTTATCCTACTGTGCTGGTTTTCAAAACAACAACTGCAGCAAAAGAAGCTGCTCTTGATCTGTGTCATGGAGGAGAAATAAAAGCCACCCAGACTTCCTAGAATGGCAGAATACCTACCAAGGCTCCGTCGGGTCCAAACAGCTCTAAAAAGTTGCCAATAAACTCCCTGGACTTTTCTTCCCATTTCTGAATGAGGTCATGGCTCTTCTCCTCCACCTTGTAAACAAATTCTTTTGATTTTTCCTCCACATTCTTGACTTTTTCTTTCATTTTGTCCACTTGGTTTTGAAAGCGGTATTTCTTCTCCTGTTTTAAAAGCGCAGACAGAGATTAATATATAGGGACTTGGAAATTAATTAGCCACTGCCAATTGAGAAGAAGAAACAAATTGCATTAATGTATCCTAATACATATGGCCTTGGTTAACTATTCCCATGTTATTTTTATAAATGCAAATGTAACATTTGTGGAATGAAGTGCAGAAGGTACATATTGAAAAGACAGTGCTGGGTGATTACTGTATTTAACCCACTGCATGACTCCTTCCATATTTTCAAACTGAATGCACTTCGAAAATTCTGTGACTCTTGTGAAGGATACAAGTGACAAATTAACAGCTCAAACTTAGCAGTAAGCAAAAGGCAAATCTGCCTGAGTTTCCTACCAAATTCAGCCTGCTGCTGGCTTTCCAGCCTGGATGTTAACTTGGACCAAAATGCCTCTTTGGTTGGGTTTCTGCAAAGCAGAAGCAAAACTCTCTTCAAGAGCTTCTGGCTGCAACAAAGACGTGTGCAGACCAGTGACTTGCGGCCAGCAGACTTCACAGTAACAGAGAGTAAACTTCTAATTGACAAGTAATGCAGAAAAAGGAACAGAGAAGATAATGCTGGGTAACTCTCTTTGGGCCAAGCTTCTAAAATACTTCAGGTTAAAGGGCTTTTGCCTTGAAAAGCTTCTGTACTCTGCAAACATACGCAGCTAATGCTGTGCACTTGAAGGTGTAATGGTCTTTGTAGAAGCACAGATCACTATCGGCTTTTAATTTCCTGCAAACTTAATTTAATGGGCACTTGAATTTACTTTTAAAAGAAGTAATGTTTAGTGCTGAGGTAGGGTTTATTCTAGCTCATGAATTGCTAGAAGAACTGTCTTTGCAGGCCACAAGGCCAAACAAAAGGTATAGAAGGTGTCGTGGTTTAGGCCGTAAATCAGCCACGCAGTTTGTTATCAGCGCTGCTCCCAGGCTCAAAGTCAAAAACAGCACTGCACCAGCTACTGAGAAGGAGAAAAATGGCTGCTACTGCTGAACCCGTGACATTAAGCTACAAAAAAAGGTGCAGTTAAAGAAAAATTTATGCCCTATGATCTGTTATTTACCTGTCAGACATCAAAACAATAAGCCAGTGCACAAAACCCTTATGAAATGACACAATTCAGTCCATCACAACTGGGCTGCTGCAAGTCAGCCCAATCACAAGGGAGTTTTCAGTTATATGGGTTATCTCAAGGCCTTCAGACTTGACACAGAAAATGAAGGAAAGTAAACTCATTTCTGTCAGTGTTTACTCCTCAGTGTAAGGTGCAATTCTGTACATGGAAGCTGAATAATTTGAGCCATAATTTCAAATGGTGCTCTTGCCTTACAATTGTAGTTTCTGATTTCTTCAGCTTCATTTATGTACCAGCTACCTAACACACTTCCTTGTCCTTTAAAAACCATTTTAGCTTTCTCTAGTAATGGCACTGCTCAGTGCTTGGTTTGGTGGACTTTTTGTTGCAGTGTATAGAAAGTTTGGACATCACAATCTTTGCTTTCTGTGCTGTCTTCTCATAATGGGAATAAAGAAATTGTGTCTTGGGTGAGTGGCTGAGAAGCCTGCAGTGTTGGGGTGGGCTCCTTCCTAGGCTGTCATTAAATCACCTACAGCTCAAGGAGGAAGGGGGAGCAGCAGCTTTGTTACAAACATAAAAGCATAAGATGGAAATTAAGCTGCTAATTAATAGGAGCAATTAAAACAACCCTCAGCTTACCAGTTTCTTTTAAATTAAGTTCTTCCTAGCTATTTTGAAAGCAGCAGGAGGAAGATATTCTTTCTTAAGCTTTACTCTACATTCAGGGTCCTAGGAAGACTGTCTCAGAAGCAAATGCAGATCTGTGTACTTACATTTATAAAACTAACATTCAGCTCTTTGGCAGTGTATCCTCGTTGGAGATTGCGCCTGGCATACACGTCGTAGTCCCGCACGATCCTTGTGATGATATCGGATGTGGAGATACCTTCAGTTCTCTGTGTTGGTACAAACATACCTGAGCAAAGTGGGAAAAGAAAGCCTGCTGAGAAAGCCCACTAGGATTGGGCACTGCAGAAGGTGGCTGAGGATGAATGCAAAAACGCCTGACCAAAGGTAAGAGACTTGCAATTCTACCTGTCTTATTACTAGTTCTTTTCTGTTGTTCCTGTGTGAGCTTTGGGAAGGCACTAGAAGATACTGAACTGCTGTACAGTTCATCTTAAGTCTTCATAAGGAAGCTTCAGAAAGGCTACAACTTGCCCTCTTTACAGTGTCAGATACGATGTGGAAGTTATTAGACTGGCAGGGGTTCCTGAGTTGGGAAGGCTAAACCTCACAGCTGTGGCAATTCACTGAGCAGTTCTTTCCGTAAGTGTATTATTTACTGTTATTTAATCTTACATAAAGGAGCCGGGGGGTGGCTTCCACTCATGCTATCAATAGGGCATCTGCTGCTTTCCTGCATATTTCCACTCTCTCCTCCACTCCTGCAGTGCATCATTTGAAGTCTTTGTTCTGCTGAGTAAAACAGACCAGCTTCTGGCCTTGGCCAAAGCCAGGAAGTGCCTTCAGGTAAAAGATGGATTACAAGAACTGGAAAACACCGTGGAGGTGCCAGTACCTTGTAACAGAAATGTGAAGCATAATGGTAGTGTGAACAAACATGGATATACTACAGGGACTGAGGGTATCGATCTCTATAGCCCCCATTTCATGTTCACTGGGCCATGTCAGTGGCTACATAACCTCTCCCTCCTCCAACAGATCAGCCCCTAAGAAAACTGGCCACTTATTAATAGTGCTTGTATTTTCATCAACACAGCTGGGGTATATATTGCTTTTTAATTGCTCCTCATTGAGACAGAATCACTTGAACTGTTAATGCAAGTCACAAAGGCAATAATAGCAGAGTGCTAGCACACCTTGGTTTAGCAGTTATTTGGGGCTACAAAAAAATTACTTCTCTCACAGGTAATCGCAACATCAAGCTGCTGATGAGAGGCGGCTGTGAGATAAGACTGGAAATGGTTTTGCAAAAAAAAAAGTAGTGCTACCTAATTTCATAGGGTTAGAAAAAGATCTGGAGAAGGAATCAAGCAGCTTAGCAGTCTCTTGTGACTAACTGCTATGTGTTACTTTTTCTTTCTGATCTCTAATTAATACTCTGCTAAAAAATAGATTATTTTAGTCATGAGCAGAGAGGTTTCCCTGAGTGCTTTTCAGGCTTGCAGCAGTCACTCAGGGAACTATTTTTGGAAGCAGTGAAACCCACTTTGAACCAGAAGCCTTTATAGATAAGAGCTACAAGAATACATGAACAAAATCCAAACTCCACCCTTCCTAAAAAAGCAGAATTGTTTTTAAAAAGGTTCACAAACCCATGTACGAGAACATTACCTTTTGTCACTGATGTTGCTTTCGTATGCTTCATATGTTGGACTGATTCATGTTTTCCAAACTAACTGTTCAGATGTGCAAATGTTTAGTCAGCACACAGTTATCCAGCTCCCATCCCTGTGCCCCCCACTCACTGAAGAGAGTGGGGAAATGGAAGCCCATGGGACTCTACACAAGGAGCTCCACAGTTCTTATCTGCTTCTCTGCTCCCCAGCAACCTGAGGTGGAAAAATGGGAGTACTCATTGCCCAGTGAAGTCAGCTGGTGCTGGCTCTGAAACTGTAGGACAGCAGTTCCCAAAGGGTTGCGAGTCTGACACCACAGTGAGGTTTGCAAGTAGAAAAAAATCAAGAACTGCTGCTATAAAAGATTTATTCTTGCAGCTCAGTTCAATGCGTGGTCTACTCCTGTCATTGTATACCATGAGAAGGTCACTTTGCATGACAAGTTTGCTCTGGATGTTTTTTTAAGCCTCCAATATACACGTTTTTGTATACAGAAAGGATGTATTTGCCAAAGTTCAAAGCAGCACCTCTAGGGAGCAGGAGGAGAAAGGTATGATCAGTTTCCCCTCTGGCACTGTTACTGTGTTAGGATAGCTGCTGCTGGCAAAAGTGGGTTAACATTATCTCCTCAGAATTAATTCAGCTTCCTTGAGCCCCACAGAGCAAAGCAGAAGTGGATGCTAATGACTCCAGAAGGCTGCTTATGCTTGCCCATATTCAGGACTGGGCTGTGTCAAGGAGTCATCAGTTCACAATTATCAACAAACATCTGAAGTTGGCTGGGCTGCTGTGGGAAATAAACTCATTTTCACACACTCAAAGCTTTTACTCAGGGACACTTAAATTGTTTTAAAAACCCAGATGGGACTGTTTCATGACAGATCTGAATGGTTTCCTGGGCGTTATGGCAGGAATTCAGCTAAGGACATTTGTGGTTTTACAAAGTGAATCTTTCCCCTGGAGTCAGCAGTACCTACTACTGGGGTGTAAGAGAACGTGATATTATCTCTACAGCTTCTCTTCCAGCAGTTGTGGTCAAAAGGCAGTAAAAAAATTTGAGCTGAGGTTAAAAGTGAAGGTGCTAAAAATGAAGAGTTGCCCTTACCTGCCTCCTTTATGTGTTTGTATACATCATCCGAGCCAGCGGAGGAGTATGGGATGTCATCATGGGCTACAAAGTCAATCTGCCAGTGAACAGAAGAAGAATCACATGCCACCATCACTGAATTTTGGTTCAGTAAGGGGTCGTTGTGGAGGATCATCTCTTTTCTCAACTTCAGCTGACTTGCTTTTGACATTCTCATCCTAAAGCCATCACCTATAATATTGCACTAGATTTAGGCCTACAACTGCTGTGTTGCATGATCAGTATGAAAGAACACAAAGCTTGTCCCCAGGATTGCCATGAACACATCATTCTGACCAGCTCTGTGTGATATTCTGTAGAAAACCTAAGACATCCGTTCCTGCTTTTATTGCTACTGAAAGAGCTAAATCAAGTGGCAAAGCTTTCAAAACCAGGGAGGCAGGATTATTTATTCTGCCTCCTTACGGCTGTGTGTATATATGTGTATACCTAAGTACTGTCTTTTTGTCACCCAGTGACGTGGACACTAACATACATCTGAGTCACTTATGCTTTGTTAAGATTCATATGCATTTCAAGACAGTCAGTAGCATGTAAGAAATTCTGTCCTGCCTCTAAAAGGACATTTTTATGTATTTCTGGCCAATTATTTAATCTGTTAACATTAATAAGAGATGTGTCTTTAATTCAGGACTTTAGTCACTACATGACAACTTTCCTGGTTAATGATCTCCTTCCCTGGAAGTCAGTTTGTGAATAATTCTTCAGTGTTACTCTGCCATTCAAAACTCCCACTACAAGAATCATCTCAGTGTACTGAGGGAAAAAAAAAAAGGCAAGACAAACACATTTTCTGACAAAGGTGGAGGCAAAACCCACCATGTACAGTGTTTTTTTCAGTGACTGAAATTGACTGAATTAAATAATTTGTTCCACCTAATAGGATTTCACAGACTTGGTGTTAATTCTCAATTGTCAGTATACAAAGGGGAAGGGAAGAATAAGTGGAGAAATGTACCTTATGTTTTTCAAGGAACTCAGGTGTCAGCGTCCAGGGTGCATCTCTGATAACCTCATCCACATAACGACAGTGTCTGAGGGCTTCGTATCGCTCAGTTTCATTCATCACAGTGAAGCCTTTGAATTTATGAGTTAAATCATCACTGCAAACTAAAATATGGAAGTATCAACAAAATGGCTCCACAATCAGTAGAATTAGCACACCCAGCAGCTGATTATTTCTTGATAATTCCATTAAGGACTTAGTTACTAGCTTAGCTAATTTTGGGGTGCTCCAGGCCATCTGAGTTGTGCTCCAGGGCATCTGAGTTCTGCTGCTCAGTGTTAGCAGGTACAACCACAGACTTCTGAGAGAGCCTTCCTTTCTGGTGCTGTAGCCAGAGGCCCAGTGATACATTGTTCAACATCTCTGGTGGTCCAGTATGCCCATGTTAAGGCAACTCAATCTCACTGTAAGTGGGGATTTCACGGGCTGTGAAATGTCAGGGGCAATGGCTCGTGCTTTAGAAAGAGTTTAGAAGTGCAGTTTTGGCAATCACAGAATGTTTGCAAACTTAACAAAATGGTTGAGGCAGGAAAGCGCCACTGGACATCACCTAATGCAACCTCGCTCCTTACAGCAAGGTCAAGCACAGCAGATTGCTCAGGGCCTCATCCAGCTGAGTTCCTGAAGAGGAAGACCCCTCAGCCTTTCTGGGCCTCCCCACCTTTTGTTCTTACGTAAATGATACTCTAAATGATGAATTTGCCAACGAAGATTTAAATAACAGCAGAAGAGTTTTTCACTATACACTGATGGAAAACAAGCCAAGGCACATTTTATAGGAATCTGCCTCTGAATTTAGGTTTGAGATCATCAGATTTCACAGAAACAGAAGTAAAGCTTGTGCCAGGTTTAAACAGGAAATCACAGAAGGAATCCCCATGGAAAGGACTGGGAGAAGCTCTACGCCCTAGTGGAATGTGCAGATTTAAAGCCCATAAATCCTGTGTCCTTAATTCTGATACTCTGTCCTTAACCGTAACACTTTGTCACATTGCTTTAAAATGAGGGAAAGCAACACCCATGTTACCAGAGGACTATAAAAGTTGGGTATTATCTTTCTATCTTTCACATAATGTTGCATAAAACAGTGACCTGTCCCCATTGGAACTGTCCGATATTACAGCTACAATAGTCATTTGACACTCCAGGTAGAATAATGTGATACCCATTTATAGCTGGGTTGACAGTGGTGGTCCTTCAACACAGGTCAAACCTCTGCCTTTGGATCTCACTTGTCTGTGACATTGGGACAAACAGTAAATATACTTGGCAAAGGATAAATGTAATGTTATTAGTGCTGCAGGGAAGTGTGAGAGCAGCCCTACAGCTGCTGCTTCTTTCTAATTTGAAAACATCAACCTATCAGGCAAGGCGCTGGCAAAGATGCTGTCTTTTTGAGATCTAAAATGGATGTTCTTGCTGTGATGGTCGTTAAGGACCTTTAAAGTAGGAAAAATGTAGGAAGGCTCTGAAGCGCGTGCAAAATTCAAAGCCAGATAATAATACACGTATGAATGTCAGCTAGCAGAATGATACTCAGTCCTATTATGTCATTTTTGTTGCCTTCAGACAAGAAATTTAAGGAGATCAATGCATTTTCAGTAGAAAGATCCTGTCTGAGATTGTGTTTATATTTATTTACAGCCTTTATGTCACCTTAAAGCTACAGTCTCCTGGAAAAAGGGTCTATTAAAATTATTGGAAACCAGTAATTTTTGCTTGAATTCTGTAGAAAGGTTTTATTTTTGATTACTTTTGTTCATGTACAGTGCAGACACAATATCTTAATTTCCTTTTGATTCTGTCATCCCGCTCTAATGACTGATTTGAGAAGGTATAAATGTCTATTAAAAAAATAACAATCGTAGCTCTAAAGAATTGTCTTCACAGTGAGAAAGAGAAGGGGTTGGTTGCGGTGCCCACAAAGACTTATGACACCAGTGCTTTTGCAGCACAAATTGTATGTGAGTGTGGAAAGGTGACCATTTTTCAAACATGTTAAGACACAGTGCCTTGCTGGGAAAGGTGCTGATGAGTGCTGGCTGCTTTGTCCTTCACTCCAAAAATAAGGTCAAAATGAAGCTGTGCCATGAATTTCAAAGGAGCCAGGGTTTTGCCCCAGAGCTCCTTTACTGATCTGGGATATCCCCCCACTCCTTTAAAAGCAACAACAAAAACAAAACCTACGTAGCTTGGAGTTTATTTAAATCTCAGAGTCTTGCACCCCCACTTGCTGCTTCTACAAGCTATCTGGCTCAACAAGAAAACAAGAGTCATAATGTTTCCTTCATAACAAAGGGATGTCTCCTTTCCCTCTGAGGGAATTACCATATTTCAGAAATTTACAAGTAAACCCAAAAAGTGTTTTTACAAGGAACTTTTGCTCTTCCTCTATCTTGGGTCTTTTTTCCTTCCCTTTCAACTGACGTGGGACAAAGATGCAAAACAATGCATCTTAGAAAGTGTCTGAAGGCTGCATTCACACTTGCTTTATCATCACTGCTATAAGCATTTGAGCAGCTGAAAGTTGCCGTGAAATGTTTATGTAAGGCATATCTGAGCCCCAAAGGTGCAGGGAAACTGGAACCGAAATGCATGTTTATGAGGCCTCAGGAGAGCAGAGTTAGGCAGGAAAGAGCCACCCTCCAGTGACAACCCAGGCATGTACCAACTGCTGAACAGCTGTTAGGGTTAGGCAGCCACACAGCAAGAAAAGAAGATACTCATAGCAAAAATACTTTTAAGAAAGTAATCTGCCCGGGGATACTTGTGAGCTAAAAACTATGTTCAAATCATGACCTACATTTGGGCCTCCAATGAAAACAGGCCAGATTTAGCTTCTTCCGTGATACTGAAGGCTGGGTCTGCGCACACACACTGACCTGGCAGGCAGGAGCCGTGGGCTGTGCCTGGCTGGCAGAGGGACTGAGAAGCCAGAAATAAATGCGTGGTTGATCTCATTCACTCATTTCCATCTTTGAACAATTTTGAGTGAATTACTGAAAAAGGTAAATTATTCATACGGAGCTATTCTAAGCTCAGAGTCATGCAGGCACCTGCTTTAACTAAGTGTGAATTGTGCCTGTACTGCTGAGGGCAGAATTTGACTTTTACTTTAATTGATGCAATTGTAAGATGTAATTCAAGGCAAATGGCCTTTAGAAAGCCCCCAAAGTGTAAGTAGCATTCAAAGTCATAGTGTATAAACAGCTGGGGGTGTGGGTATGGCAATAACTCTCTGATACTGAAGCGCAGAAGCGAAAATTCAGTGCAATAAATAATTCTGATCTTACCTCCTACTAATAAGTAGCTATTTGGAAATAGAGTTTTTGCTTGCATAAGAGCTCTAGCATGGCCAGAGTGGAAGAGGTCAAATATCCCATCTGCATACACTCTGACAGGTCTGTCAACTGTGGAGAAAGAAACACAACAGTAATTTTTCAGACCCAAACAAGTTGCACTTAATTGTACTAGACATGTTTTTGTTCCCAGACGATTGAGGAGATTTACCCCAGTTCTGATGCTCAAAGGCACCATGGGTAAACTTGGAGTGTCTTATTCTGCTCATTACTTGTTCTTCTCTCTGCTCTCTGCTGTTTTCTCTCACGCTTAGCCTATTTATTATCATCCATCATCCCTATATTCTAATTTAGCAAAAATGTCATCTTCCTGCCTCATTCAGGGTTCCACCATATGTCTTGTTCTTCTCTCTCTGCCTTTCTAGTCAGTTCTACCTTCTGGATTTTTCATTTTTTTTCCTGTCATCTCCCTTTTCCTCCTTTCTTGTCTGTGACTTTCTTTTTTCCACAGTGTAGTGCTGTAAAAATGTATTGCTTATGTGTTCCACATAAACTTTCACTTCCTTTCTTTCATACTTCCACCAAGCTCTTCTAACAAGCCTATAATATCTTTTCCTTACCATCCTCTTGCTATTACCTTTATAACTTTTACTTTCCATATGACATCTTCAGCAGCAGCCTCCAAACAGAAAAAGGACTTGCTTTACCAAATGACGTACCTGAGAGCTGTGCCATTTCCAAGCAAAAGGACAGTGGACATGAGGGCAACAGAGCCCCAGCCTCCATGGACTGTACTTCACGTCTACTGAGAGATGTCTCTGCTGTCAGGACATCCAAGGGAGAACACTGTTCCTTGCAGAGCTGACTGGAAAGCTGTGGCTTACCACTATAAAGTGTACACACTTTTAAAGCTTATTTTAAATAAGTAAAGTAAGTAAACAAAGGCACTTTTTTTTTTTTTAATAGTCTCCTGGAATTTAGGGGGGGCTGAAGTATGTATTTGGGACTTTATGTGAAATCATCCCATTTTTGTAGCCCGATCACAAATATCCAGATAAAGAAATTGGGCGTGGTTTCTTTGCAGACAGCAAATGGCCTTTAAGGCCACTGAAGACCTGATGCGATCAATAAGGACATCAGCAAAATAAGTTTTCCAGCATACAGGGGCAACATGGGAAGAGAATCCAGAAGGTAGCTACTACACAAACCAATTTTCAGGCTGTCTGAAGTGGGCTGGCAAGCCTTCCTTCCGACCAACATGGGGGCATCCATGAAAACACCAAACTCTAACTTGAAATGTTTTCTCATGGTTTTTCTCTAACAGAAGACAATGGCTGAGTGGTTGCTGCTTTCTTCCCCGTTACCTGATAGCACCAGATACCAGGCTGGCCTTTCTGCTTCCAAGTGGAAGAGACAAGCGGGCATTGACAGATATAAGGGAGAGTCTGTGCTTTGGGACCACCCATAGTCCTGCTGATGCAGCTCTCTCCACATACCTGGTGTTCCCAGGCGGGCTTGTGCGATGGTTAGCTTTTCATGGGGGGCTTGGCACTGACAGCTTGTTTCATCGGCAAATGGAGCAGGTGTTGTCAGAGTCTGGAAGGAGGAAAAAACACAAAGAAAAAAAATATATTTTTCCATCAAGTAGTTAAGAAAGAACCATTTACCTGTGGCAGGATGCTGTAACCTGGCTTAATGCTGGTTTGTTCTCTAAGGTTTTTTGCTTTTTGGTCACCCCTTTTGGAGCATACACAATTCACACAAGACAAAATGAAGAGGAAAAGAAAGCTTTCCAAACACATCATGCAACCTAATTCTTCGTCTCTGTTGAGAAGCTCAAGCATTTTTGAGGTGGGTGCAGGTATATCTTCTTTTCCTGTTTGCAGACAAAGTCAGGTTTGATGGTCCAAGCATCTTAATCCTTGGTTTGGTCTCAATGACTCCAAAGGCCCAAGATGTAAAATGTGTTCTGCTACCAGTAAATAATAGCTGGGAAAAATAACTGGGATTTGGAAAGTTTCAAATGAGCCACCTCTTCATAAGCACCAGTTTTTTCCACTGACATCAGCAGGACTGCAGGTTGTTTTGTTGTGGTTTTAATCAGAATCTTGTATAATTTTGAGGAGCCATTTGAAACAATGGAAGAATACAACCAGAAGCCCCACCTAACTAAAGCTAACCAGGCTGCAACTCCTTTCTCTGGTCTGACACATACTGTAATAGTACTAATGTTCTGTGATCAGAGCACTAAAGAATAAATTGCTCTGAAGAGCTTACAGCCTAAAGATACAAGAGAGGGAGTAAGGATGTGTGAAGAATGACGTGGCATTATCTGTCAGGAAATTTGATTACAGAAACTCTATCTTCTGCCCATGCCTATGTAGGGCGTTATCAGCAATCAGAACCAGATATTTATTATCTGCCATATGGTCTGATATGAAAAAACATGCTTCTACTGCTGTTGGCTTGAACTCTTTATGAAATCATAGCTGAATTTTGGGTTGCTTCGTTTTTGTGGGATGAGGTGGTAGCTGAGACAAGCAGAAGGAAATCTATCACTCACTTTGCCTCTACCATAATTTAACTGGGACCCTGTGGCCTTGCAGCTGTGGTTTGGTTGGGTTTTGACAGTGACCACTCGTGGGATGTACAGTTGCCATACCAGTTTGAGTATCCATGGTCTATCATAACAGAAACTCTCTTCCCCTTTGCACTTTTTTCAGCTTTTAGATGTTGAATGCTTAACACAGCTTTTATTTTCTTTAGCATCCCTGAGATGTTTTAAAATATGTCTTGCCAAACTGCTGCTGAGTCTGGGCTCACTGGCTTATTGCATGGAAAGCTCAGAGGACAGTAATAAAACAACAGCAAAGACTTAAAGATTCAGATCCAGCTCTTTCTGCTGATTTAATATTAATTTTGTTTACTGAAAGCACTAAAATTTTATGCAGATTTCTTTTTTCCCCCTCCATTTTTCTTTCCTTTTTTTTTTTTTTTTTATAAAA
This sequence comes from Bolborhynchus lineola, assembly GCA_025448015.1. Classification (NCBI taxonomy): domain Eukaryota; kingdom Metazoa; phylum Chordata; class Aves; order Psittaciformes; family Psittacidae; genus Bolborhynchus; species Bolborhynchus lineola. The sequence goes on from JAOEHX010011918.1 coordinate 24,790, forward strand.
ATCTACAGCGTTTCAGGAGTTTTTATCATCATTAGTATTTTAATGATGAAAATCACAGCATCTCTGCACAGACAAGGTTAAAATTGGACAAACTGTGACCAAGTCCAGATTTCTGGGTTTTGTGGAGAGATGCTATTCATTGGGGCACCCATGCCGCACAGTGTAGAACATTACACATAATCATACCACACCAGCTCCTTTCTTTATTTTCTAAATACTGTCTTTTTGCTTCTGGCTTTGTGATCGCTATGTGCTAACCTGTCTTTTCATCTCCAAGCAAGGTCAAGTTACACAGCAACCCATACAGCCTGGTTCCTGCTGGGATAAAGATGAAGGCAGAAATGTTAAAACAGTAATGGCTATGGTCTGAGGCCTGCAACTGGTAATCAGATCCTAACTCAGCTAGGCTGTTTCCTTGGAGATTATTTGAAGAAAATAGGCCAGGTTTGCAGGAAGCTATCTTTCCCCCCTACCCCGGGCAAACAGAGTGGTGCTCTTAATCCACATAAACGCCTCTGCCACACTAAAATTTCTCCCTCAGTCTCTGCTCAATGGAGAACCACCTCTATAAGTTTCCCATCGGTCCAGCTTTTGTAAAAGCTCATCATTAAAGTTCACTTTATGGCCAATGGCTTAGAACCAGACTGGTCAATATTCCCATTACCCAATAACCTCTAAGTCACTGGATATGAAAATACATTGAATACAATAGATTAAAATCAGAAATATTTCATCAAAGCCACATACAGAAATGCCTAAACACCATGTGCTGACAGATCAAGGGAAATACAGTAATAGCTTCCCAAAAGGTATATATTTCATTTTATGTGGCTTACAAAAAATGTTGCTGAGCTTAACAAAAAAATCTTATCAGTAAAATAAGATGGGCTCATTTGAGCATAAGATAAAATATTTCAAGAAATTATTAAACCCCAGAAATAATTTATCACACCTCTTCCAATTTGCATATAATTACTTGTATTCTTTCCAGTTTCTTGTCAGTATTAACTAGAAATAGGAGAAGAGAGCAAGTAATTTACATAGCAGCTTTTTCATTTTGGTTAATCCATTAAATTACTTTTAGAAGTTTGCTCTAGTTTTGCCAGTAATCAGATGGCTAGACAAAGACTTTTGCAAATGTACCTGTGTCTTTCCCCAACAGATATTTACCTTCATCTGTGTCTTCATTATTTTCTAGGCATTTACATTTTGCAATTAGTCAAGCAAGTCAAATTAGCCTTGTATTTTGGATCAAGGTAAGATGCTGAGATCTGCATCATCCTGTAGCAGCGTGCTCTACAGCCTAAGTGCAAGTTCAGTGACAGATTATTTCATTTTGTTTGTTCAGCACCTGCCTCCTCCTTGTGTAATTTGATATTTTTGTACTGGAAGCTTCAGTAAATTCATCCATAGTCACCTGTTCCCTGCCTCTATCTTTTCTCCCCCAGTCACATTTTTCAGGCTGAAGAGATTTACCACATTTATTTGTATGGAAGCTGGCCTGCAACTTTCATTATTTTTGTTGCCCTTCTCTGTTAACTGCAAGGTGAGTTTTACAGTGTTTGAACTGATAATTCCTCTGGCTTCTAGAGCTTTAATAGATAGGAATAGAAAATCATTTACATGGTGCTCATGCTTTGTGGTTATCTTTGACATCTTAAGCAACTTACACCTGGTGTCAGCAGGGAGACCTTACTTTCATTTAAACAGTCCAAATGCCACATCATTACTGTATTATTAATACACAGTGTCTAGAGAAAGCGTATTACATGTTGTAAATGGAGAGTCACTGTAATATTAGGACACATTAGTGATACTTCAGAAGATGTTAAAAAACTCTTGCAATGCAAGGACTATGTCCTGGGAATGAAGATGCTGCACTGAATTATAATTTAATTCACTTCCATCATGTCCAATAACCCTTGCATATCAGAAACCATTCATTCTATGACAAGTTTAAATAGTATCTTACTTGCATTCTCACAATTTTGCAAAATAACTGAATGATGCTAAATAAACTTCAGGACATAAAAAGATGGAAGGTAGGCAAAGGGGGGCTTCCGAGCAAATGCCTCACAACTCCATTTGCACCCAGTACCATCTTTGTAACCCCTGACTATATTTAATGAGACGGAATCTCAAGAGAGGAGAGCAGAATGTGGTAGGCAGCCCTCAGCTGGTTCTGTGATGGGATACTTTGTGAAGAAACTCTAAGTGATACCTAGAAGCATCTTTTTTTCAGGTATATCTTGATACTGCCATTTTATTATCATTTGTCATAGCAGCCACTTAAGTCGGCTGCTAGTCAACAAATAAACATTCATAGCTTATGTTTCCTGTGAACTAAAAGGAAAGTGGCCATTTGTAGTGGAGTCATACCACTGAAATAACAGTTTAAAAGCACAAGCAGCAACATACCCTCTCTTTTGTTTACAAGATATAATTAATTGGGTTATTGTTTGCTTGTTTTCCACTTTTGGTTGTTGGTTGTTTTTTACACAGCAGCAAGGAAGACAGAAATAGCTTTTTAAATGAGCAAATGTAGATCCATCTCTGCCACAGTGCATCTGCCATTGTGGCTCTGCCTGTAGGATAATTGCATGCTCCATATGCTAATGGAAGGTGCCAATCTTTTATTTTCTCTCCTCTCCTCTTTTTTTCTTTTTAAATTCACACAGCTACACTACCTCCCTCACTGCATGACACAGACAAAACTGTCGTCCTCTTTATATACAGAAGAGTTGTATTGTCATCTAAGATTTTGCCATCAACAAATGTCTAACAAATTTTCAGGTCTTGAACCACTACAGCTACACAGGCAAAACTTGGTAGAGCAGGCTGGGCCTGTGCTTTTAAAACAATTGAGCTGGCAGACAAATTCTGTGGGAGGTCTCATGCTGTAATCTCCTTTTATCTCAGAGGCAGTATTTAAAACAGATAACTCATTTTACTAGAACAAATCATGTGGGTAAGATCTACTCATGTAAGGAAAGATTATTTTGGGAACCTGTTCCTGATGTTGGCAAACAATAATTACAGAGCAAGAAACACTGACATCAGTTTTAAGGTATGTTTAAAAGAAAAACACTATCAAAAGTCTTGAGAATGAATTAAAAATACATGCTGAATTTCTTAAGTATGAATATTCTTTGCAAGTGGAAAGACCATGTTAAGGACTACCAAGGTCTTCTCTTAATATTTCAGGGAGTGAACGTTGTGAAAAATGAAACTCAGGTTGTGTCATACATTACTGTCGTGGTTTAGGCTGTAAATCAGCCACGCAGTTTGCTACATGGAGTAACCTTTAGTAACCTTGACCCAAACAGTTAAATTTATGAGCAGTTAAGTTGAAAGTGAATGTTACTGGTATGTGCCTGCAGGTAAGTTTTTCACAAACAATTCCAATATTAATGCATGTATCAAAAGAAAATCTAGCCTCTTCTCCCACAGTTCTGCTGACTCAGGAAAGTGGATGTAACTAAAACCAAGGCAAACTAACCTAATAAGAACAATAACTTAAAAAAAAAAAAAAAAATTATCTGTTTGCAAGCATTCCAAAATTCCTTATTCTCAGTTGCTCTTTCTGGGCTTTATCTTCAATCAAATATACTTTGCTTGTTGTTAGTATTGTCAGTAATGATTAAGTGCAAGATGCAACTACAAATTGAAGATACTGCACAAGAAAAGCAGTTCCCACTGCCTTCTCAAGACGCACAATGATGTATATATGTAGAGATTAATAGATTTTGAAACTAGAACAACTATTATATAATCTAGTCTAATATTTGCAAAAGGCCCAAGAATTTCATTACACGATTCCTGTGTGACAGCCATAACTTTTGACTGAACTGGAACACGCTATGTAGAAAATAAAACCCATTCTAGAGGTAGGCTGGCCCCCAAGTCAAGCAGAACTCAAATGAAAGAACTGCTGCTGAAGCACCTCAATCTCCATGAACAGCAGCTGGAAAAGAATCGTGACATTTGGCAGCCTACCCACCTGAGCCTGCTCCCTCCACAGCTGGAAGGAGCACTGCATACAAGTGACCCAGGTAGGACCGACTGAAAGACCAACCTACAACTAAGGTGGCATGCAGCCTGTGAGCCTAGATGTCCTCTTGTACTGATGGCTAAAGACAAGCTGTCAGATGTCCCGGCACTGAGGAGGGATATGCAGTATTTCAGGATAAAGAAGTGTGTGTCTCCTTCAGCAGGGCACTGGTTATCACATGGAAGCCTGCAGACACCATGGCAAAACAAGGACATTGCAGCGGGACTGCAGAACCAAACTGCCCACGGTGCATTTGCAATTCAAATCTGAATGGCAGGTGCTTACTGGCCCACAAGTAACGCTGAGGTTTGGCCACAGTCAACAGACCAAAACAGCATAAACACTGCTCTAATGCCACTCTGTGTTCTATTGATCAACCCAGAAAATGGAGATAATGTCAGTTCATACGGTTTAGATTTCTAATACCCATTTCTTTTTGCTTGTACATTACTATACATATCTGATGTATGGCTTAAAGGACCTAACTTCATATTTAATGTAGGCAAAGGTTAATCCGCTGAAATCAACTGAGTGATGGCTAAGCTACTGCATGAATCTGACCCAGTAGTCAATCTCTTCTGGTGCTTCTGCATAAAGAAACTTAATGTCTATCATCAATTATTTCATGTCAGATGTAGGCCAACATTTTGTATAAACCGTTACGCAAAACAGAGTGGTGTTGAAGCTAAAAATCCCACCATTTTTCCTCATGCACAGGAGGCACGTAATATCTGCAGTTCCCCAGCTGGCAGAAGCACCCTTGGAAGCAGTATTTTCCCACAGGGAGTGCACTGGGCTTCTTTACCAAATCCCTGAATCATACAGTGCCTTTCACAGGAGCTTTTCACCTTATGCTATCTGTCTCCATGTGTGTAGGAAAGGAAAGCAGATTACATGGAAACAAAGGTATAAGCACATATTGGGATAGACAGTTCTGACTGCACTGAGTGTCTATGCACAATCCTGGAAGTGTGGTTATGTGCTACACATACCTTTTGCCCTGGTGGTTAGTATTTGGTTCCTAATTATTTATTTCTTCTGTTCCATATCCAAGTATGTGTTCAATTATTTTTTGCATTTTATAGCTGAGTTATATTATAATGTTGTTTATGTTTTTGAGGAGGCAGCAGAGGGAATCTTACTCCTTTTTAATCAATTTACATTGATTTTGTTACTCCTTTTTAGAGATATGATACAAATCTTCATAGTAATGACAACAGCACAGTTTAAGAAAATTGTAATATTCTCCTAATAAAAGCTGCTTCTAAAATAGCACTTCATATATACATTTGCCAGCAAGGAATTCAATACATAGGATGTAATGTTTTCTCCCTGTGTTTGTGTGTCTTTTCTGAATCCTGCAAGGATATCTGTAGTTCTGCATGAATATGTATCTTCAGAGATGAACTATGAGCTTCCAGAACATAAACCAGTTGATGTAGTAAAGGGAAATCACAGCAGATTTTTGGTGTCTTTTAAGTGTAGTAAGATTGCTACACGTCCCCATGTGCCAACCATATCTGCATGTTTCTATGGGTTTGTGCTTTTATGTGTAGCCAACATTTATGAAAATGAAAATTAACCCAGAGCAAAATCCAGACCTGTAAAGGACCAAAAAGATATTTGGTCAAATAAAGTAATTTGGAGTTCCTTAGTTGTAAGTCTATTTACATATATATTTATTCTTAGTTCCACACTGAAGTAAACAGATGGCAGACCCCCTAAGTCATAACATCACGTGAGAGAGAAACAGATGCATGGGAGACTTTTAAACCACAATAAAACCTCCTAAATTCATCATTAGCTCCTCTGATTAAAATTGCATATACTTTTCAGTGATACAGGAAAGATAAATAGGAAGATGCATGGAAGCTCATGGAAATAAAACATCTGATATCACTCTAGAGGTTTCATCAGACCCTCTCAAAATCTCATTTTCAAATACAGAGGGAGTAAGGCATCATCCAGGGATGAAAACATAGGAATCCAAGGCATGCACACGTTGTTGCAATTATTTCAAATGTCGTGCTTAACATTTTATTGCTTAGCAGCAGCAATAAAAAAATTGTCTAAGGGAGTCTAGTGCCCTTTTAAACCATTATACAGCTCTGAGTGAAAAAACTAAAACATTCTCCTCTACCCTTCAACAGAAGTACCCCAGTATGTTCCAGATGTCCTCAAATAATTTGAAAAAAAATTCATGTGCTCTCATTTCTTCTAAAAAAAAAATCAATAAAATGGCTAGAGCAGCCAATACCTAAAATGATGTGAGAACTGTGATCTTTAATTGTACCTGAGTCTCATTCTCCAAAGTACTGTAGATTCAGTGGCCCCAACATAATTGATACCTAATTCCTATTGAACTGTAGAAGCCTGTAGCTTCTGAATCTCAAGTCAAGGCAGTAGAAGTAAATCCAGGCTTGGGAGCAAGCACTGGGATTGCCAGGGTGAACCTCAAATGGCCCTGATGCTTACAGTCCCTTGGCAGAATATGTTTGATCTGCCATATGGATAGGTTCTAGGTCTCCATCTACTCTGCCCTTCTAGAGGTGATGCTGAGCATTAAAAAATAGCTGCATACTTCCCACGGGGCCCTGATACCATTTCCTGCACAGGCAAATGGGATCTGGCCACAGCTCGAACTGCCTGAGAAAAGGCATCTGATGGTAGGCAGCACAGATGTCACATAACAGTGATCTCAGGTACAGCCCAGTACTCTTGGGATCACATTGCCAAGGACAGAGCAGACACAGCAAAAAAAGCACCTATCTGCTTCTTTACATCATCTTGAAGATAGATTCACTTTACTTTCAATTTATGAAAACTGCTGCCAGGCCCTCTACCCATCGACGTCCCTGCGACCACAGACCAAAACAACCACCTACCTATCTACTCCCTCTCATCCCCTGTAGCTTATCTTGGTTAATTCAGGTGGATTTCTCCTTATTTGGTTTCTTAAGGTTCCTTAGGTTGTGCCTGACTTTCCCTGTGAAGAGCCTGTATTCTTGATTTGGGCTCAATCTCACATTACACTCAAAGCACAACGAGGTAAAAGTACTGTGACGGAAATGTATGTTTCATTGCCCTGGATTCCCTTAGCTGACCTAAGGACTTCAGTAAGTTTTGGAAACAAAACATTGGTACCCAGATCCCAACAGTACGTCCCCAGACGTTCCCACTGACGCCTGTGTAGGATGACAGAGACGTTAAATATAAGGAAAAGAAGCTCTCAGTGTGTTCAAGGGAAAGATGAGACCAAGCAGTAAGTTTTGAAGTTTAAGTAAGTTTCAATGTGTATTTGTTTCTGGTTTATCTGCAGCACTGTCATTATAAATTGTCATTGTTTCCTTTTATGAAAGACACTCTGGAATTGTCTTCCTGAACAAAGTGTGTTCAATGCCTGTTTGTTTCTTTCAGGATGAAGACTCAGGGTAATTCTCGATGTGCACACCACTGCTTTAAGGAGTTGCCCACATGCGGGACCAAAGTCAAACTCTTGATAACAAAGGACATAAATAAATTACAAAAAAATAAGCAAATCATTTCACAGGGCTTTGTACTTACTCTTTGGTATTCCCTCCTATGGTATTGCTGTCATCCAGTTAAACTAAGAGCTTGCCTTTTTTGCAGGACTTTTTAGTACAAACTCACACAGACAAACCCTAATGCTGGGATAAACACAAACCTATACAGACGAGGACTGGAGAAATGCTACTTCTGTTTAGTTTTTAACTTGAGTACAAAACTGCTAAAATCACTGAAATGGATAAAGTCTGTGACTCTAATTGGTTTGTTGCTCTGTTGTGTATTGAGACTAAGGTACATGCGTTACTCAGAGAGAGATTTGCCTGGCATTCAGATATGTGTAAGTTGAGAATGTCAAAAAGGCAAAGACTAAGTGAGAGATGGACCGGGGGAATTGACTGACGCACAAATTCTCATTAATGCTCTAGTTGGTTAAGAAAACCCAGAGTGTCTTGGGGAAACAAATAATGGCAATTTATATTACAACAGTACTAGGCACTGGAAAACACCAGGTTCCAATACACACTGAAACTTACCTAAGAATTGCCTTCAGTGTCCCCTGTTTTCCTGCTCTTTGAAGAATACAGGGGTTTTCTTTAGTCCTACTGTGACGCTTACTGCCAAGCTAGCAGGGTCCACAGCCTAAAATCAGGGGATCTAGTGCAGGTATCCATTAAAAATATTCACAGTTTTAAGGCTTCAAATAAATAATTCCTATTTCAATGAAAAGGATGACAACTGTTTCAGAAAAATCTAACCCCCTTTCCACCTTCTAAAATTTGAGCTGATTTGAAGTTACACTTTCTTCTTTACAGAAACTGGTTCCTAAACATTAGCCTATATCAAGAACTTTAAAATCCAGACAATTAATTTTCAGGACATCTAACAACCGATGAACAACTTTAACAAGTTATCTCTAAGTATCACAGACTTTACTTGCCACCAGTTGTATCATTCTGAGGTACCAAAACCATCCTGAGGTCCAGGATAATAAAATGATACTAAAATGTTAGCTGAGACACCAACTTTAATTAATGAAGTGACTTGGTTACTGGCACACCACTGTATATGCTGCCTTCAAAGCAGCCGGATCAGAGAAAGCACTGAAGACCTTAAACCAAATCTAACAAGAACTTGGTATCTGTGTTACTAGATCATCTGTCAAGGGACGATTCACTTTAACTCTTCAGGTCACCAGCTCTGAAATCTTCTCACTTAAGACATGACCTGACCACACTTGCTTGCATCCCTCCTTGTGCCCCAGCAAGAACAGTGTATTGCATTATGCTTCACCAGGCAATTTTTTCTTTTTGCCTGAAGATAACCTAACCTAGAGCTGCTGACAGATAAGATTGTACTTTAAAAGGACACACTTCCCATAAATATTTATTCAAAATGTCTCCATTGTCCATTATTTGTACTCAGGAAGTTCTACAACATCATAATGAATTACTGTTTTATTTGTGTACTCTCGCTGTCACCTTAATTTCTGCAGAAATTATACTGGAATGCACGATACTGTAAATACTGGCATCATATTGTCAGTTCTTTCTTTAAAATCTTTTAAAATGTCAGACTACATGGAGTAATATATTCAAACGGGTTGTTATATCTGAGCTTTTGACAGAGAAATCTAAGACAGCCTGAATAAACAAACACACTGCAGTAACAACATGTGAGCTAACTTTCCCTGTTAAAATAGCTCCAAAAGCCTCCCATGAACAAATTAACAGTCTTCTTTAAAGCTGATTCTAATTATAATACTACCAAGTGGAAAACATTAATTTAGGTCAGCTCAAACGACTGTTGCTATTTCTTGTCATATTGGAACAATGTTTCAACTATAGTGTGGAATTTAATTACTGAAGTTTGATGTTTAAATATGTTTTAATTAGGGCTGAATTCTGGTGTTAAATGATCTAATTACCAGTACTAAAATGCGGCATCCCCCATGCACTTTCACACCTCAACATTGCCTATGCTTTTCTGTGTCTGCATGTATATAGTATTGTTATTATTTTTCTACTGCCCTGCTAATGGTGAGTACTATGGTGGGAAAGGGAGTTACGGGAATAGTAAAAGGCTTAAATAAGAAGCAAGGAAACATTCCAATTATTTTAAATTAATACACGGAAAAAGGGCAGCTCTCAGAACCTTAAGTCTGGCGGTACAGCAGCCTTGCAGGATCTGAAGGAAACTTCCCTTACCTTCAACCAAAGACCATTAGAGCAGTTTATTCTGGCTGCCACTCTCCCCATCCTCCCGTACCTCCAACACCGCAGCTCTGCAAGACTCTTCCCTACACGTCCGCAACGGAATAGGACGCTGCTCTGCTGCAGAAGCGTGCTCTGAAGTTGCGGGAAGCGGGATTTGCCGCTCCCGGGTGCCCCGCACCGGTCGGGGGGTCACGGGAGGGGAGGACGCGCCCGCGGGCGGGGGGGACTGTCCACTGCCTCCTTTCAGGGAGCTCTGCCCCTCGGCTCACTGCTAGCCACATGCCGCTTCTTTTTTATTGTAACACGGCTTTACCGGGCCGTATGCTCCCCTCCACCCAGGCTGAAGCCGCGGCCCCGTGCCCCAGCGGTTTCTTAAAGCCCCTCACAAATGCGGCAGAGCTCGCCACATCGCTTCCCGAACTCACCCTTGCTCGCTGCGGGCTTCGGAGGGGGGATAAGTTGTTTTTTGCTTTTCAAGACGGGACCAGGAGTCCCGCAAGTCAGCCGCCACTCCTCACAGGACCGAGCGCAGCCCGGACGGGCCCTCAGCCGGCGGTGGGGGGCAGAGCCCCCGCCATCCGCAGCCTTTGCTGTTCCTTCCCCCGCGGAGGCGCGGCGCCACACAAAAGGACCGGCCGTAACAAGGCGGTGGCCTCCCTCCCTTCCTCCCTCGCCCCGCGGCCCCGCAACATCAGGAGGCTCAAGCGCTGCGTGCCGAGGTGGGGCCGAGCCCCTGACCAGGGCCGGGTCCGACTCACCAGGCGAGGCTGGGGGCAGGTGTGCTCTAGCTCCTCCATGGCCTCCGAGCACCGCGCCTCAGAGGGGGATTTCGGGATACCTGTTTCTGACTCAGCATCGGCCGCGAGCACTGGCATGGCCGGCGGCAGTCTCCACGCC